>JADRCD010193882.1:0-25139 GCA_019843815.1 Montemys delectorum
AGGTTCTATGGAGCTGAAGGGTTTGCAGTTCCTTAGGATGAACAACATTTACTAACTAGTACCCTCAGAGCTCCCAGGGACCCAACCACCAATCAAGGACTATACAGGGTGGGACTGAATGTTCTGGCAGCATGTGTATAGTAGAGGATTGCAAATTTGATCATCAATAGGAGTAAAGGACCTCGGCCTTGTGAAGGTTCTGTGCCCCAGTGTAGGGGAATGCCAGGGCCAATAAGTGGGAGAGGGTGGGGTGGCAGGCATGGGGAGGGGGTAGGCAAAAGGAGTTTGTTCTTGTTGTTTTTGTTTGTTTGTTTGTTTTTTGGAGGGGAACCTGGGAAAGGGAAATTTACATGTAAATAAAGAAAATATCTAATAAAAAAAAAAAAGACAGCTTGATTCGTGTGGGTCCTCATCACAGAAGTTTAAGCTCTATAGCGCCCCCTGCAGGGTCAATGCTGCCTCCATCTGGATGATTCCTTACTCCTTGAGGAATTTCTACTACAATTGTAGGTTCCACTACAATTACTTCCTCCTTGCAAACATTTTTCATTTGTTTCTGCTGTATTTCTTGATATATGCCTTATGGGGGAGTTAAAAATAGTACAGGATTTCAAAAAATGAGAGTTTATGGTGACGAAATGAGTTTATTATTTTATTGATGCAATTGTTTTCTTTTAAATATTTTTACAGTATGCCCTTAAACTTCATTTTTAGTCATTGATTCTGTGATGCTACAGAGAAATAAGTTTTTGATTTAAACCTGTCAGCTTGTTAGTTTGTGTTGACATTGTTTAGTAGTATTTTCTAAAATTCAAAGGTAACTGATTTCACAGTATACATGGTTGTGTAATAGAAGTCCTCTTGTCTCTTGGGTGTGGATGCAGCTAAGTATTTGCAGCATTATTTTAGTTTGTTTCCATAACATTTATCATGTTGCATGAAAGTTATAAGACATAATATAAGTGTCTCATAAATATTGACATCGTTTATTCCTTGTGTTGTCTATTGCTACACCAATAAGACTCCAAATCTTTCTGGCTTATTATAGTGCAAATATGTTTTGTTTTGTTTTGTTTTTTCTGCAGAAGGCTTCTTATGTGCTACTTCAGGAACTGATCTCTACCTGATAACATTACTCTCTTTCAGGGTCATCTCTGAATTCAGAAGGAGTTCACAGATCCCAACTCATGCAGGGGCAGGATTGAATAAAACAATGGGATATATAATACAATAAGTACTGGTTCTTCAGGGAACTTAAAAACTATTCTCGTACATAAGTACACCCAGGCAGAAGAGAATGCACATTCTTGCCAAGTTTTTGCATGAGAAAAATAATGTACTGTTAAAATATTAAAACTCACACAGTTTAATAGGAAGTAACTAAGTAAGGAAAATAAGTGAAATAACATTATACATAGGTGCATAAAGCATTTGATAGAACAGATGCGGCTCCGTAAAATACAAACTTCAGTGTATAGTGCACCTCCCTTCTAATAAATTACCCATCAATAAGCAAGCTGTAGAATGGTTTTGGCCTTCAAAGGATCAGTGTTCTTCAAAGGATTTTTGGTTCAGAAAAATTGTGGAAAAAAATCTACTCCTAGTACCTATTGCTGTCTATGCATGTTGCACATACATTCTATGTTGTGTATATGTCCACCTACAGAATTTTTGTCTCAAGAAATTTGAGTATCTCAGGGCACAGGAGCATCTAGCATGAGGTTAATGATGTGGAAATAAGTCCATCCTCCAAATTAACTTCAGAATATCATTATAAAGGAGCTTCGTGATGATTACTTTTCTACACAGCAATGGGCCTAATGAAAAGAAAACGGGACTTGTGATAGACCCTATTTTCTCTATTTTACCCCTGTCTGTTTATTTTCAATGCAAATTTGCTCACAGGATTCAATCTTACCATGTCCTTCATATCGTTCCATATCGTATGTCACTGAATAATTTTGTTCCATGCTTAGACTAAAAATAGAGTAATAGAAATTTTTTAAATTGCTTTGTGTGCACTTTATTATCCTGCATTTCACCATAGATTGTAATTATTCTCTGACTAGGCAACATCTAAAGTATAGTTCACAATTATGCAAAATTCTTTTTAGGGTACCTTGGTACCTTTTAAATATTTTCTCACTTCGAAAGAACACATTTTAGTTTGCATTGTGGTTCTCTAGTAAGCACTTACATAAAAGGGAAAGCTAACACTATTTGGCAAACTGGAGGGAAATTTACTGTCTAATAATGTTACCAAAGTACTTTCTTGGTAGTTACAGCAACAAAATACTAGTTTGTGTAAAATGAGATTTAGTTTTTTTAGTTGAGCTAAATCAAACTGAAAGAATAGAAATAAATATTGTAGTTAGGGTTTTCAAGTAATTGTAGTATAAAATGTACAAAAAGGATACAAAGAATGGTTCAATTTCATGTTCCAACTTGTGAATAACTCTTCATACATAAAAATGAACACATGCCATGAAGAGTGTTGCTCACTAAATAACGACATGCATTCAAAGTTCTCAGGTGGTAGGCAATCAATCCAATCAGGCAAAAACAGAGAACACTTTTTTCTATTCAATAAAGAAAGGAAGGCATTATATGGAATTATCCTTATGAGAAGGTAGAGGGGAAAATCTAGCTATCAAATTTCTGAGGCATTCTTTATATTGCTCCTTGACATGTTATTTCTTTTCTATTAAAATATATATATATATATATATACATATATATATATATTTCTATGTATATGTATATATATGTATGTGTGTGTATATATATATATGTATGAAATCACATGACCTCACCTAAATGAATACTGATTGCAACCAGAACCTTGGTTTATTTCATTCTGAACCTTATTTCACAAATGCTTTGGAAAGGAAAGTCCATCAAATAAGTTATAACTTTTAACTGTGAGGAGCATATTTTACAAATATGATAGTATTTATTTGGCATTATACTCAATAAAGTTTGAACCAAACTTTAGAATAGTTTTTCTTTTTCATATCACATATTTTGTATGCTTTAAATATTGCATTAGATTTAAAAAACAATATACAAAATGTCAACACTAAACCAGTATAATTACATACTGCTATGCATTATCTATCATCAATCACCTATATATCAATCATCTACATATACTATTTGTCACTTTCTTTATAAGAAGAATGTTCCTAAGTCATTCATTGTTGTTCATTTAATCCACTGCCATAAGTTGTGGGAGTATTGATCATATCAATTATATAAAGTAATTTTCAGTATTGATCATATCTATAGATAGCATGGTATATATGCATATGTTTTACATATAAATATCATATATGTATTGCTTTAGAACAGTGCTTAACACTCTATATGCATTGGATAAAATTGTTCATTGTTATCGAGTGACCTCCAAGGGAACTGAGTTTTCACCTAGTTTTTTTGGTTTTGTTATTTTTTTTATATTCTATGCCAAGTATTAAATATTTATATATGTGTTCAATTAGCATTTCATCAATGAATGATCATTTTTATGGACTGTGATTCTTCAGTTTACTGGTCATGTCACTGAACATAGAAATAAACTTAACACAGGTCAACTTGTGAATCAACAGCAATTGTTAACCCAAACATTTTTTATTCTAGAAGGGTCCACACTTATCTTTGTTTTCATGTTGAACTAACTGCCATCCTAAAAGGTATCCAGAAGATATGGAAAGATGAAGGATAGTTAAGACCCCTTAGTCCTTGAAGATCTTGTAGAGTTGGCATGAAAACAGCTTCCAGCAAGTTTTCTGCAGCTGAATGGAAGAATTTTCTTAATCAGGTATGTTGTACCTATGAAGCTAAAGAAACGTGCACCACAATTTCATGATGATTAGATCAAGAAAATGTTATTCTTAAAGCAGCAATAACAGAGTTCACCTCATCTTCCACCATTGACCAAGAGGACAAGATTGTACACCCACCTAAAAGTTTTACTCTGGAAGGAAACTCACATTCTTTTCTTCCAGGGAAGAGTCTCAACAGCTTCTTCCTTTCTGTATTGAAATCACTGTGCAAAGCATGAAAACCAGGAACTAAAAGTCATCTGTGGAAAAGGGAATCAAAGAAGTTGTCTCACAAGATTTTCTTGAACATTCTTTTGGTTCCTCATTACAATTAATTAACCTAAAACCCAAATCCTTCATCAATACCTCTTTTAGATTAGAACAATGTGAAAATATCATATGCAATGACATGACTTTGGTTTAAAAAAATCTGGATTTTTACTTACTCAAAAGATAGTAATAAACTTATTTGTGAAACAAATATTTGTGCTACCAAAGGAGCAGTAGTACTGTTAAATTGATTTTTTTAACAAAAATGATTAAAAAAATAAAAAAATAAAAAAAATGATTAAAGAAAAATAGAAGAAAATGAAGTAAAAATATTAAATATCAAATTCAGTTTTAGAAAAATCCTTCTGAGTATTTGAAGCTTAAAAATAAATAAATTATGCAATTTTCTATTACGAAAACTTCTTTCTTGGTGAATTTTGTATCTTGGAGAGATAGATTACTATGGCTAATGTGTATAATCTCTGAATTCAGCTATTTTCTTAATAATCAACTGGAGGACTTTAAATAATAATTTACAGGTCAGTTTTGCCTTAGAATCGTATTCTTTAGTTTCAAAATTTTACCTATTATTTTACCATTTTTTATTTTACTGACACATTTTGTGGCCTTTCCTTTTGGACAGAAAAATGAAGCATATCTCAACAGCAGTCAGAACTCTTGCTTACAAGCAATAGAATTGATCCTGAGTAGCCTAAGCACAAGGGGAATATATTAAGAGTCTTCGGACATGATTGAATAAAAAATAAGCCTTGAAGCTCATCTTGGATAATGATCAGGAATCAAGAATTCTTTGCAGGACTGGGGAACAGAAGCACATTATTAGGAAAACTCTTACCTGGTGCTCACTGTGAGCAATTAGTTCCCAAGTACCATTACCATCACTTATGAAAGATTCCAAGTCTTTGGGAAAATATCCAATTCCAATTCCAGGTAGATTCTTAAAATGAATTCTTCCTCTGTCTAAGAAACAAAAATCAAAGGAACTATATCTCCCACCAAGAGTAGGCATGAGTCCTCCAGATCTACATCAGGATGCTGTTGGAAATAAAAAACTAAATATTTCTCAGGTAAGAAGCTTTTAGAGGAGTTGGAGAGATGATTCAGTAGTTAAGAGCATTAGCTGCTTTTTCAAGACAATACAGGTTTGTTTCCCAGCATCCACATAGTGGCTCACAACTGTTTGGAAGTTCAATTTCAGGAAATCTAATGTCCTCTCTAGCTTCCATGGCCACCATAAAATCATGTAGTGAATATCCAAACATTGAGGCAAAACACTGATACATTAAAAAGCAGTAAATCTTAAAATTCTTTAAAAGTTTCAGCCTCCTAGTATAAATTCTTAATTAAGCACAAACTGACTGAGACTCAGGCAAGTCTGATCAAAGGTACCATGTCTTGTAGTGCAGTGAGTGGCCATAGATGTTGAGCAAATTGAACATGGTCAATTTTTAACTTCCTCATATGCAGGATGTGAGGTTCTCTAGGAGGAAATTAACATCTCCCATCATGATTCCTCATCAATAAAAGCTCTCCAAATAGAATTTTTTTGAAGAATTAGCAGTAGTGCACTTGTCCTATAATATATAATAAATGATAATAATCTGCAAAGATCATCTACCTCTCCACACCAAAATTACCTCCCTCTGTTAATCCTTCTAGGCTAATATCTTGCTGACACTGTGTTTTCTAGACATGAAAATACTATGCCTTTCACCAGTTTATTTGAAAAGATCACAAACTGACCTTTATTCTCCAAACCAATTTAAAATCTTTATCCTCATTCTTTTTTATTTGTCAGTATACTATACTATGGCTATGCATAGTATTTCCTTTATAGTCAAGACCACCTGTATGTGTCGTTCGAAGAATTGTCATCAGAGAAGTTACAACTCCATACATGACTAATTCATCACCTTCATGTCATGAACCTTTATTCATTTTATTTTTCCCAGTATGTGGAGAGATTGATGTGCTCTTAAAATCTAAGACTCTAGTTTCAGGAGAAATAACTACAGGCAGAGTATGGAGATAGAAACCCTTTCTGATATTGGTTATGAGTATCAAAGGAAATTCAAATGCATTTTATAGCCAGGGTATTTCACAGGAAAGGTAGATGTTGATGGGATAACGTGTCACCAGCATAGTTAGCTGAAACTTGTGAATATATCCATGTATATGCTCTTCAGGAGTCACTGGCCATCTAATTCCTTTAATTGAACAAATGGACCTTCCTAAGTGCAAAGATTCTCAGTTCTGCTTCCTGCTTGCCTCACCCCAGAAGCCCTGACTAATGTTTAACAGAAAGTTTGTTCTCTCTGTAGTCAGGAAGATAAACCAGCCAAAGAGTTTGTACTATTAACGAAACACATGTATTAAGGAACCTAGGGAATTAAACAAAAGAAAAATCCAATTTATCCCATGGATTATTACCTCAATTATAGGTAATTAGCAGAGAAATAAATATATGTACATAAATTCAAGTTATCATTAATGGGAGGTGATAATTATAATTTACATGGTGTTCATATAATCTTTTGTAATCCTTATGATCCCTTGAATGGATGTCAATTATCTTCACTTTGCATAAACATAAGGTAGGTTAATGCAGGTGATTGTGCTTTTTACTTGTAACATTAATGGTAACATTTGTTTTGTAACCACTTAGCAGATTAAACTGGGCAGCTAATCTTTTCCTGTCATTTGCAAATGTGTGTTATGTGTTAATATGCTAATCTATGCTCCGTGCAAATATCACTCAATTTAGAAAGCAGAAGTGGACACCACCACACTGATTAGTTTTATCTTGCAGATATTTGATTTGTATAAAGTTTGTTCAAACATAAGGTATGTGATGTTAAATACCAGATTTTTTTTCAGGATTATATTTAGGAAGATGATAATATTAGCTACCTTTCTTGTTTAATGGCAATATATTAAGATGTAGAAATGAAAATAATATAATTTACAGGAAAACATACTTATTATTTAAACTTCTTTGTATTGAAGTCTACTTTATTTTTTAAAACATCTTTATAATCCAGATTTAAACATACACACACACACACACACACACACACACACACACACACACACACACACGTAATGCAACATGAAATCTGAGGTTGTTCTTAGGGAATGAAAGAAGAAGAATAGCAAGATAGGGAGACGGGGATTAGGTAAGAAGAGTCAGTGAATGAGTAAGAGAAGGTACAGTGATATACATATGTATAAAAATTTCATAGCAAAGAGATAGAGATAGCTCAGCTAGTCAAATTGTTGTCATGGGAGCATGAAGACCTGAGTTTGATTCCCCAGTACCTACATAAAAAAAAGCTTCCATAATAGTACACACTTATAATCCCAAAGAAGCAAAACCAGACAGATTCCAGGGACTGGCTAACCAGCCAGACTAGCCTACTTTGAGATTCCCCAGATCCTAGTGAGAGACCTAATTTCAAAACAAATGTAGATGGCTCCTGAAGAATGATACTCAAGTTTGAAATATGGCTTCCACATGAACATGAGTACATATTGTTGTAGGAAATATTTGAAATGGCCAGCAAGCTTCCTGTGCTACTGCAGGCTACCAGCAGACCACATGGCTCCAGCAGGGTGATCTCAATTCAACTGTCTCCCTGGGCTGGACCTCCTGAGTCTCTTGGCACAACTCTGCCTCCAGCACCACACAATGATCATCCACCCCAGAGTCAGCCACCACAACACCCATTTACCTTGTAGAAACAAGACTCTAGAAGCTTATAATTAACCAATCAGATTTATGTATCAATAAATTCTCAATTTACAAGATGCTAATACAATAATTTCAGAATCAATTGATACTGATAAATGCTTTATTCCAACTATTCTAACCTTATGATATCATAACTACCTATGGCTTCTTAAAGCCACACTGGTTCACATTCACCTCCATCTTGGCCTTCCCCTTCTCTCTTGAGATGTTCCCTATCTTTGCAACTCTTCACTCCACCTCCCTTTTCCCTGTACAATCAGATACCTCCTCTGTACTAATGTAATTGGACAGGGAAAATCCTGTGACAACATATGAGCACTCCCTCTCCTTGCACACATGTTATGAAAACTACTTTGTATAGCAATTTAAGAAATTGGCCAAAACAATACAACTGCTCTGAATCTAACTGATTTCCCGTCAGTCTATAATGTGTCATCAGTGCAAAGACTGTCCTTTTCCTTATGTGTAATAACCTTGGAGTTTCATTTAGAATCAACAGCACAGTGTGTGCCATTTGATGAATGGGTAATTATTGTACTCCCGTGACAGACACTCCTGTGCCGTTCTCCACGCTTTCAGCAGCACATGATGAATCCTCTTGGTGACTGTGGGTGTAGCGATTGACAGACACAATGCAATAATAAAACAAAGTTCTTGTCTGGGATGTGGTGGTGCATTCCTTAAATCCAAGCACTTGGGAGGCAGAGACAGACAAATCTCTGTGAATTTGAGGTCAGCATGGTATACAGAGTGAGTTCTAGGGCTAGACAGAAAAAGCCTGTCTTGAAAAAAAGTCAAAGTTCTTCAGGCCACACAACATATAAACTAGCTTGTTGCTCTGAAAAGTCCTTTTAAATCCATTCAGAAGAACCTTTATATTGCAAAGGAAGAAAAGATCACAGCTCTTAAGGAATATAAAGTATTGTGCAATCCAAACAGCAGCTAGTTGTTTGGCAGCAAAGTAAAAAATTATTTCCAATAGTATTCTTGGGGAAGCAATAAATTGATTCATATGAATCCACAGAAACAATAAAATCCTAACTTAATGACATGTTGCCAAGGACCAGCTTGGCTTGGTTGAGAGTCCTGAGGAAAGAGTGTTTTGGGAACAGCAAAAAGAATGATTTAAAGTCAATCATTGGGTATAAAGTGACAGCTTTGGGTTCTGTTCCTGCTGGATCTCCAGACAAGCTCTATCAAGATAGCTCAGCTCTCCTAGACCAAAGTCAAGTCTTTTACTTGTATACCAATTCAATCGTTTACCCAGGTTCTCTTTTGATTATCCCATGAATCAGTATTTTTTTACCTTAGCCTTTGTTTTAGAGGAGGACAGCAAGTATATTATTTTTTATTTTGGCAAATGAATACAGAGATCTGCCTGCCTTTGTAAGCATAGACAATAAGCTAGCTAGGTGGGAGCTGGCTCTGAGATCACCATTTTGACCATACCAGGACCAAAACTGACTCTGTCCCAGGCTGACCTTGAACTCAAGAATCCATCTGCCTTTGTAAGCACAAACAATAAATTTAGATTAATATCTTTCTAACAAATTGGCCCATAGTGCAGCTGCCTCTGTTCTTTTAGGTCCATAAAGTCCCTCATATAGTAAATATTGCATCCTTACATTTTGCATAGTTGAGAAATTATATATACTTGAGCTCTTATTTTCAGAGTTCTTTCCCACAGCCTTAAGGGCTATCCTGAAAAATCACAGTGTTATGATTTTTCCTAAGGACATAGACACACCCTCACCTCCTAGACTCATGCTACCTCTGCTTATCATGGAGTCATTAACCTTGACAGAGAGGACATTCTCCAATAAACTTGATAGGGAAAATATTACCTGAAGTAGGAACATGAATAAAAAAAATACATATATATTCACATATATAATACAAGCAAGCCTTACTCAGACACTTTCAACACTCATGGAAGCCCATGATCTGAAGGCTCTGTTCAAGGGGCAGGAAGCATATCACACTGTCCCTTACATGACCATGCAGGACTCTGCATCATATAGTCATAGTCCATGGAGTATATCATACAAACTGTTAACCCTGACCTCACACTAAGCTATTAATAAAGTACCACAAATCCTAGAGCAAGTCAATTGATAAATATCTCTTATGAACTTCAGACCAAAAAGAAAAGTCAAGGGCTGAAGAGATGCATTAGCAGGTAACAGCAGTTGTTGATCTTAGAGAGGGTCCAAGTTTCATAAACTCATCAAGCACCTTAGAACCAACTCTAATTGTAACTCAAGAGGCATACAATGTCTCTGTACTCTATGATTAACTGCAATTCTCTCTCTCTCTCTCTCTCTCACACACACACACACACACACACACACACTTAAAGGCAATAGAAATAAATCTTTATAAAAAGTAAACAAAAATAAAACTCCAAGATACAATCAAAATGCAGTTAAACATGAATCAGTACTTTACAAAGAAAACAAAGTTACATAATACCAAATTCTATAGTATATAGATACAAACCACATGATACACTCTATAGCACATGATACAAAGTAAGTTTTCCCCAAAGGAAAAAAAAAATAGATTAAATTTAGGTGTATATCCAGAATCAATGCAATGGCAGATTTCTCAGACAGTAAAGACAGCAGATTGATAAGTTCCTCTAAACTCTAGCTAATTGATATTTTTTTGAATCACCAACGCTTTCACATACCTAATCACACATACTTATTGAGGAACAAGTAGTGTGAAAAAATAAATAAATACGTTTTTAAGAAAAATTAAGAAAAACCCATGCTTCTTACAAGGTGATAAAAAGCCTCCTATCTCTGGGTAGAAAGGCTGTTCTAGAAGTCATCAGAGAAAAGAGAGACAATGAGTGTGAAACCATTTCCTTGGTTGAGGTTTTAGGTTATGAAGCAGGGAAAGAGACAGACAGACAGACAGACAGACAGACAGACAGACAGATGGAAAAACAGACAGACATGTGGAAAAACAGACAGACACACACACACACATACAGGCAAAGGGGGGGAGAGGGAGAGAGAGAGAGCTGAGCCGTATCATTCAGCACTCTGCTTCCTTAGTATGACTTCACTGTCTGAGCAACTGCCTCAAACTCATGTCTTTGTAATTTCCCCACCAAGAGGGACTGTACCCTTGAGTTGTAACCCTAAATTAGTCTTTCTCTGCTTACTTAGTTTAGTTTAGTTTAGTTTAGTTTAGTTTAGTTTGGTTTAGTTTAGTTTAGTTTAGTTTGTTGTTTGTTGGTCTTGTATTTGATCACAGTAATAGAAAAGGTAACTAATATAATATAGCCTTTAAATATAAGAGTTTCTAGTTACAGAGGAAAGTAGTATTTAACCATTTGGAGGTCATGAAACTGGAAAGTGATCCTAGTTGGGAGAAGACCATTTGAGGGAAAGAAACTGACATCCCTTAGAACTAAGCAAATCAACCCAACTGGACGCTAAATATATTTTAACATCTTTTGATAGTGAAGGCAAAAGAGAAGTCTGGGCTTTCTAAAAACAAAATGTATACATATTCATCTCCAGACTTGTTTTTTATCCCTATCATTTAATTCAAACAGACAGCTACAAAAATAAGGGCTTTGTGTATCATGTTGAAAAAATGTAAAACTGTATTTTTTTAAAGAGGTGCCACATATATAAATTCTCAAAGTTTTCTAGATTCAATATGAGTCCTACACTCAATCTCTCAATCTTCATAAAGTTAACTGAGGTAAAATGTGTGAGGATCTTTACATTTAAGAACTTGGGAGTCATATTTACTTGCACAAAAGAATAAAATGTTTTACACATAACTTTCTGTGGATTAACTAGCAAATACCTCCTTATCCTTGGGTCCTTAGAAAGACCCAATATTTAAAACAGTTTTTAAGTTCAGTTCCTGGAAATAGGGGGTTTGATTGGATTAAAGAGATCAGTTCTCATCATCTTTGGGAAGGACATGTCAAATGAAGATGTGCCTGAACTTTGCACAATACATACAACATATTTCAGATATGAGAAAAATAAAACCCAATTCGTTTGTGTGTGTCCATATGTAGTGAACCTAAGTTTGTTCATCAAAGTTAATAGCACCATAGTTAAGGCTAACAGGGAGACTCAAAGGAGCACAGTATGCTCAACACCCATCTAGTGCTCTAGCCAGACTCTAAGGAAGCCCAGGCATCAGTAACAACATAATGTTTTCCTTGCTTTGTAGAATTTTAGTTTCTTTGATTATCTAACTCAATCTCATTTTGTAGATAAGGGACACAACTCTCTACTCTGAAATTAAGGAATGTATCTGAAATTTCACAGCTACTAAGTAGTGAAATTACAACCTACCATGTCTGTCTGTCAAAGCCCAGCATCTCTTAACACTACCCTGCTACTTCTGGGCTATTATTTAATGCTTTTAAACCATCTAAATCATTTACAAAATTATATGATTGCATAGCTTTCTACATTTTAAGCCATCATTTTGTATTATAAAAGGTCTGTGGATTTCACATTATAAAAGGTGGGAATCAAAAGTTGAAACTGTATGTTTCTATAACCTCATAAATGTTCTCCCTCTGCTCAACTCTCTAAATCCTTTCAGATTTTCTCACTTATTGTTGGTAACGTGCGCCAGTTTTGCAACTGGCTTTCATCACTGGAAACTGACATTCTGCTTTGCATTATTGTTTTCCCTACCAGACCTAACTGACCAACTTATGTCCTAGCTGACTTCGAACAGCAGCTTTAATGCCAAGCTGCATGTCTTTGCCCAAAAACAAAGAACAACAGCAGCTACCCATGCTGGTTGGCATTTGTTATCTGGACGAGTCTATCTGTTGTTATTCATGTTATCTCCCTAAGATGCTCAGCAAATTCAGGTGTTCTGGAAACAAAATATATTTAAAATACGATGTCAGGCACCATCAAATTAAAAACTATTCAAAAACCTTTAAGATTTTCTTACTTGACCAATTAATAGTTGAAAATCAACATCATAAGTAGCAAGAATACTACTTCCTGTCTGTGAGCTTAAATATTCATTAAAACGAAAGAATCTGATCAGATTCAAGCTGCTTGTTTTTCATTGGTACTTCTGAACAACCCCTGCAACCAAGTCATGCATCCAAACAATGCCACAGAGATAACAGAGAGAAAGCTCACTTGCTTAATCCTTTCTCCTTTGCCTTAATTCCATAATTATCACAGCTGACATTGGTATTTCTCTGACACTAGTAATTTCCTATGTTCTTATTCTTACTCTTAAAAGATACTAATAATTGAATTCCTTTGTGTTTGTGTCTTTTGATGGTCTGGATGTTGTTTCTTACATATCTATCTTTTGAATTGGGGTTTTAATCTATTTTATTGAGTTTTTTAATTATGCTATTCTTTTTATCAAATAAGAATGTGATTAGAACAAATTTTGATACATTAAATTTCATTTGATTAATATAGAGATGAAATCTTCATTTCAAATTTTAAAAAATCAGCCCACATTTTCTCTGGGAAAAAAAAGACACAAATTACTAAGCACAGATATGCACTTACTGAATAAACACTGATTTGTGTTGCTCCTCCCTGACATGGCAGACACTGTGTTCAGCCCTGAGAGTTCAACATGTGGTCTCTAGGAGGCAGGAGGAAGGGTAAGGAGATTGTGCTTAGTCAATAAGCACTTTCATCTTTCATTTCTGAAGATAATTAAGTTGTAGAGATAAATAGAGGTATTAAAAACTCAGAACTTACCGTAGCTAAAATGCTCAATTTTTTTGTCACATACATTTTACTACACTAAAACTAATAAGTTAGAAGTTCTTCAGGGAGTTTACAACCTGATAGAAGCCACAGAGGAGTAAATCACTATCAACTGCAATACTAAAAGCTTGATAATAAGAGTATCCTTTGACTCCTGTATGAACAAAAGTAAAAGACATCCACCACATTAATGTGGAGGATAAACCATGAAGATTTGAAAGGGGTAATGGTGATGAAGTTGAAAGAATGAAGGGGTGAGATTGCAGACAGAATTCTACCAGCACAAGCATTCCAATTCAAGAAAATGTACCAAAATCCACTTTGCTCGCTAAAGCTAATTACGCTTCATAGATACTCATAGATGCTTCATAAAGCTGCTTAGGCTTCTAGACGCCTCTGACGGTCTCTGGAAAGGTTTCTAGTAGTTCGTCTACAATTGTTTGGCCTTGCCTATTTTACCTAATAACTCCCACTGGCATTCAAGTATTTTCTAATATTTTCCATCTCTAACACACACACACTCACACACACACACACACACACACCTATCCTTCTTTATTTAAACCTTGATATAGTTCTGCAATAAAGATTATATCCTCAGAGATGTATTTAGGGTAAAGTTTGGAGACCTCTTTCATTTCTAACCAAGTTGTTTTCTTCAAGCTTTCAGAATGTCCACGCAAGGTTTTCAGGGTTTTAATTTTTCATTTATCTAGTCATTGTTATATGCCCACACTATTTACAGGGCTATGAACGCTCCTCCACAGAACAAAATAGAATAATGATTATTTTTTTTTAAATGATAACTCATGAGGACATCCAGAAGGAGGGCTTGTGAGTGCATCATGGTGGTTACCAGGATATCTATGCTCTGCCCAGGCCCTATCTGAAGGACTCATACCTTCATTGTCTGTAATGGAAACCACATCAAAAAGAAGGAACTCTATCCAAGCTATCTTACCACAGCTGCCATAGCTGATATCCTAAATATTAAGCATTGTAAGCATGGGTCAAGATTCTTGTCTGCAACTGCAATACCATTATCACTTTTAGGAGACACTGAAGAGCACTGGCATTTTTTTGAATGCTAAGTCTTCATTAGGTACGAACACCATTAGTGCAAGGATCAACTGCATGAGACTGTGTTGGTTAATCTCAAACTGTGTCTGTAGGCACCAGCATTAACAAAGGATACTGTTGAGACTCATTCAGAGCCTGGCTCCTGCTTTGGATGCCAGGATATATCAACTAGAAACTAAAGAGAAGGAAAAAGAATGATTTCATGGGGGTAGCCAGGTATAAGGAGAAATGGAACACATAGTGAACAACATTCTATAAATGGTCAGAATAACACTTCAGGAATATAAATTTTTATCTCAAATGGATTATGTAGCAATAGAACTGATATCTCTGCTATTAATTTTATTATAATATCTTAATGCCTAACTGATATGGTTAAGCAAACAGATTAAATATATTTGAAGACACATTATGATCATCTTAATGTTAAAATAAATCTATCTTATGTAATTAAGATATAGTTGTACAAGGTCACAAAGAATTTCTTAAAATAATCGACCAAATGCAAAAACTATGACTAGATACTACAGTGCTTTAAATAATAACACAGGCTTATATTGGAATTAAATATTTTAAATCTTTGATTTCCTGGTAAGATCTGCCATTATTCACTATGTTTGTAAGGGTCATTTAGCCCCTCGGTGGAGAAGCCCACATTTTTATCTATATCAAAGCTAGACTCAGCTCCTCATTTGCTCTGTGATATCAAACTGCCTGAAAAGCCACCCGTGCTTTTCTCTAAATCAATCACTTTGTCTCATATAACACTCATAACATCCATGCCCTGAAGCATTTTAAATATTCATGTAGGCATGGTAAGATGCCTTCAGGTTTTGAGAAAAAGTGGGTTATCTGTGTAACCTAAAGGAATTATTCCAATTCCACAAAGGAAAACAAATCACCAAGCTAATCATAAATCTTCCATCTATAGCATTGCCCAAGTCCTCCACAGAGAAACATTTTTTTTACTATTCTTATGGGAATAACATAACATAATGCTTTATGCATACACCTCCCTCCTCCAGTCATTATCAACTCACTTATCTTTTTGACAGCCGTGAATAATAAGGAGGAAGTAATATTATTTCTCTTCCATAGAGAAGAAACTGAGGAAAGGAGCTCATGAGAAATTTGCCAAAGGTCAGAGTTTATCTAAAACTACATTAAGTGGAGAAAAAGACAGAGAAATTTAGGCACCCAGATAAAATTCATCAGATCTTCTATCATTAAAAGGAATTATAGTTTGTTTCTTTGTTGAAAGAGAAAGACTAAAGAGATTTATACTTGAAAACACCTTTGTACTGAAGTCCACACTTCAGTACACACTAGGCAAATCTTCTGTAGATAGGAAAGTCTATTCCACAGATACAAAGAAACCATGAAATCCTTGTTAACCACACTTACTTGCCTTCTTCTTATGTTGGAGAACACCAAAGTTGGGCAAGCCTCTTCCATGGCTGTTTCTCAAGGTGGGAATCCAGAATTCAGGAATCCAGAGTCTGACACATGGAGCTAAGTTTTCTGGAGCAATTAGTTTCTAAGGTCTCCAAAGAATAGACAAAGATTACTAGAGACAGGATCCTGTATGAACAGATGCCAGTCTTGACACCATTTGATGTCAATCCTGATCTTATTCCACTAAATAAAAGCTAATCACATATCACATTAGTACATTTAGGTCACTTAAAGAAATATTACAATGTAGGAGGATAATTATCATGAGAAATTAATTTGTAATACCCTAAATATTGGGAATTCCAAGACCAAGATGTCAGTGGGTCTGTTGTATATTAAAGTCTACTTTCTGGTTCATAATGCATGAACCACAACCAACCATGATTAATGACCTCTCGTTATAGAACAGGTGTAAAGTCATCACACTTCAGGTTTCTCTCTCTCTCTCTCTCTCTCTCTCTCTCTCTCTCTCTCTCTCTCTCTCTCTCTGTGTGTGTGTGTGTGTGTGTGTGTGTGTGTGTGTGTGTGTGTGTGTGTACAGAGTGACAATCTCACTCTGAGGGATCCACATTTATGACCAACCCAATTTTATATCCAAAGACCCCATTCTCTGACATTGTCACTTAGGGTAATGTGATTTCAGTGTGGAGTTAGAGAGGTGCAAATCTCATCCCAATGTTCTGCAATCTAGAAAAACAAGAAACTTCAGTCCTGGGTGGATAGAAGAAAAAAGAGATTCAGGAGCCTACAAATGCCCAATTGTCTCTACCAAAAACAGCATATAAGCAAGAAGGAGGTAAGCATATGTTAGAGAGCTTTAGATTAATTTTTCAGAAGAACCTATATTTGATCCTGTGTTTGAAGATTGTTTTAATTTGGAGGAGGGTCACATCCAATAATTTACAAGATAATTTTCTCAGGTGAGAAATATATTAGAAAGATAAATATGATCACTATGATTTTATGGGTGATGTAACAGTTATTTGTCTCATTTCTGTGATAAAATACCTAAATTGAAAATAAAACTACTTAGGAAAAGCAGGGTTTATTTTGGCTCTTGGTTTGAGTGTATGGTCCATTGTGGTAGGAATAGCACCATGGCAAGAGGGTCAGGTGACTGGTCACATGGTATCTTAGTCAGGTAGACTAAGATAGACTAATAGCAATGCTCAGAATACTTTTTTCCTTTTTCCTTGGTCCTGGACAGATGCTGCCATTAAATAGTATTGCTCATACCTGGAATGGGTCTTCCATCTCATCTTCCATGAAACCTTTCTGTAAATTCCCTAGTAGACACATCCAAGAATAGGTCTCCACAGAGATTATAACAAGACAAACTGATGGCAGAGACTTGCCATCACGCATGGCCGTTGTTTGTTTGGTACTTGTCATGGGGCATTCTTTCAACTGTAACTCAAGCTTCCAAGCTTAACTTGTAACATTCCTTGCTCTAGAGAAGGGATACAAGTCAAAATTTTTTATATCAGACGATAGGAATGGGGAAGAGAAGATGTCAAGTGACGTTTAGAGTTAATGGGATGCAGAACAATAATGCTGGTTCTGCTTCAGGTTTGATATAGGGAAAGATTAAATATGGTTAGATTACATTGGGAGAAAATGCAAAGGTAGCAAATAGGTGAAATTTCCTAGCCAATAACCACACCCTTCCTCTCTGTCAAGTCCTAGTTCCTTCTCCCCTCCCCTCTCCTCCCCTCCGCTTTCCTTTCTTTCCCTTCCCTTCCCTTCCCTTCCCTTCCCTTCCCTTCCCTTCCCTTCCCTTCAGAGAACCATTGTTGACTGCCTATAGAATAGAAACCATTGTTGACTGCCTATAGAATGGAAATCATTGTTGACTGCCTATAGAATGGAAATCATTGTTGACTGCCTATAGAATGGAAACCATTGTTGACTGCCTATAGAATGGAAACCATTGTTGACTGCCTATAGTATGGAAACTTTAGATACTGCCATCCTAGTACACGGAAAAATTGGAATGACCCACAAGGTCCTATGCTCCCTTATGACTTATGAATTGAAGAAGTAGAATATATAGCTTACTAAAAGAAAACCAAATAACAATTTAGTCTACTCTGTGTTCTTAGGAATTCACTTTAGGGACAATAATATCAATCCTGTAAAAATGCCTATAATATACTTTACTGAGACTTACAAAACAAAAAGTTTGTTTCATAAATTATCCATAAACCAGGAAATCCCTGTATTATAGCACTGTATCATTAAAAACTGAGCTATTAATACTTCTAGAACGCACTTGCTATCACTGTGAAGAGAGTGTTGCTCATCAAACAAAAAGAGTGTGCTTCCAGTTAGAATGGAATATAGTATTCTTTTAATGCATATTTCTCAAAACTGCTATAGTAGAGGGAGACTTCTGATGGATGAAGGTCACCCACAGATGCATTGCTTTGAAACTTTGTGTCTTATTTCTACATATTTTTTGAATTAATCATTCCATTCTTTCACATCTCAAATGATACCCCACCTCCCTGTTATCCTTCCACAACCCCCCTATTCCACATCTTCCCTCTCACCCTCTCCTTTGCCTCCATGAGGGTGTTCTCCCACCTGGGGCATCAAACCTCCACAAAACCAAGGGCCTAACCTCCCATTGATGTCAAACAAGGCCATTCTCTCCTACATACGTATCTGGGGTCATGGATCCTTCCCTTTGTACACTCTTGGTTGGTGGTTTAGTCCCTGGAAGTACTGGGTGGTCCAGCCAGCTGACATTGTTCTTCCTATGGGGTTGCAATCCCCCTCTGCTTCTCCGGTCCTTCCATCAGCTCCCCCACCGGAGTTCTGGAGCTCAGTCTGATGGTTGCTTCCAAGCATCCACATCCCACTTCGGCATTGGTCAGTTGCTGGCAGACGCTCCCAAAGAGCAGCAGCACCAGGTTCCTGTTGGCAAGTGCCTCTTGGCAACAGCAAGTGTCAGGGTTTGGTGTCTGCAGACAGGATGGATCCCAGGTGGGCTGGTCCAGAGAGAGCTCTTCTTTCAGTTTCTACTCCATTTTTTGTTCCTATCTTTCCTTTGGAATGGAACATTTCTGGGTTACAAACTTTGAGACAGGTGGATGGCCCATCCCGGGGGCTGAAAGTTTGTGTCTTATTGTAGGATAAATAATCTGAAGACTGAATATTCTTATGACTTATGAATTGAAGAAGTAGAATATAGGAATGGATTGAAAAAATATGAAATGTTTTTGAAAATGGAAGGGGCATTTTCCAGTTGCCTTTTAACGAATGTGTAAATAGTCTCACCAATGGACCTTTAAGTTACTAATGAAGTGAATTTGCCCTTCATGATGACAGGTAGTCAACCAGTGATGAATAATTATATCAAAGCCATTTCCTGATCTAAGTTCCTATAAACTTCACTCATCATGCAGGCTGTTTGAAGCATCACTATGATGCCCCCCCCCCCCCCGTATCTGATATAAAGCAAGTTTGATTCTCAGAAATGCTGCTGTCCTTAATGAACTGTAATCAAATCAGACAAATTTTCATCAGTGTTCAGCTGCTATTATCTTCTGTCTAGAGACTATCATCATTTTCCCAAAAGGGAGCAAATACTACAAGATAATACACAAATACAGTGTCTGGCTAAGGATGGGCAGGAAGAGATTTCTCACCCAAACCATTAACCCTGTGAGAGCCAGAGGTGTGTTTTCTTAAAGGTACAACAAAAATATAAAATGTACCCAGTCTGGACATCTCTAAATTGTAGGCACTATAGTGCTCAATTCAGTTATCTAAGCATATTTCTAAATGTATCCAATCAAGCATTCAAGCTCTTTAGTCAAATAAGTCCAAGTCCAAAAGGTTTGAAACAATTATGAGTCCTGTGTAGTTTGAAGACTATGTCTATTGGATGGGTAGAGCTAAGATGGGCCTTGAAAAGCATCTGTGCCCCTGATGCATCTTCTTCTAAACTAAGTGGCTCAAAGTGGTTCTGGCCAAAAATGTTCTGAATCTGCACTGCATACCAAAATGCCCTAGTGGGATTTGTAAAAAGCCATTATCCTCAGACCATACCCCAGAGCAAATAAATCAGAAGATCCCTGAGCAGAACCCACACAGTGGTATTGTTTTGACAACCTCTCCCAAGGGATT
Organism: Montemys delectorum; assembly: GCA_019843815.1. Classification (NCBI taxonomy): domain Eukaryota; kingdom Metazoa; phylum Chordata; class Mammalia; order Rodentia; family Muridae; genus Montemys; species Montemys delectorum. The sequence goes on from JADRCD010193882.1 coordinate 20,280, forward strand.
CCAAAGCGCCAATAAAATTGAGAAATCCTGATCAAACAGATGATCCTGTGGAGCTAGCAGGTCTGTCAGTTACAAAGAGAATGCCTTTAAACATTGAGTTAGGGTTTGCTATGCTACCTCGGCTGTCCTCAGACAGTCAGTCCTCGTGTCTCCACCTCCAGTATGGTAGAATTATAGGCATGAGCTGCCACATCTAGCTAAGAGCATAACATTTTGAAGAAAGCAGGTGTTCAGACGTCTTTTACCTTCTGTCTAGAGACTATCATCATTTTCCCAAACCTAATCTTTGGCAATTCCCAGTTATTTTCTATATCTTCTCAATGAACTGTTTGCTAATTTTTTTCCCTAGGGCCATACTCCATTTTGATTTGATTATATAATGCAGCCAAGAGAGATTTGTGAAAGTAAATGCAGATTTACTTTTATAACGGGCAACACACTCTCAATTAACAATAGAAGGCACTAGCCTTTCTGGAAGGTGTATCAGTTCCTTGAAATGCCAAGGGGATGACTCTGGGATTGAAGAAAGCTTCTCCCAATGCCTTGTCTCCATGCCCCTTGAAACTGTATGAAAGCCCTTACAATTTACCTTTGCTTTAACCAGGGTAAAGCGCAGAGCTGTGCACTCTATTGCTGGCATCACAGATTTAACAGTGGGATTTATGAGGTGTGCGCACTCACCAGCGTGTCTCTAATGCCCAGATTCACTCATTGCCACATCTTAAATTGGCTGTCTAGGTGCTGTTTTAAATCTGTGTAGAGCCAATAACACACAGCTCCCAAATGGTGGGTCCAAAGAAATGTATATAGTAATGTGCAGAGAGTACAGTTTCTGTCAGTGTTATTAGCCAGGAATGAAAATGCAGGAAACCTGCTAAAGAGATGAAACATTTATTATGATTCTAAATTGTGAAGGGAAGAAATGGGCAAAAGGAAAAATGCAAACTCTTTTTGGGATCTGCTACAGGAGAAACACGCCTACCCATAATAATAGGCCATAGTAATCCATTCTGTATTTTAACAAGCAGAGGCAATAAGGGTCGCAGTCAACTGCACAGAATGTGTTGAATCATCACTTAGACCTGAGAGAGTCCTGATCCAGGACAGCGCATGCTCTTTTTCTCTCCTCTACTGAGATACACAGTTGCTATTCCCTTGCATAAAAACCAGCATTTGACTCACCAAAGAGTATCCATCCACCCCCTTCTTCCCAAGGGTTCCAACTAAGAACTTGGTTTGCAGATCAGACCAAGGCAACAAACAGATCAAACCAAAGGCCACAGTGGGAATACACAGAAGCAATCACTTTTGTTATGTTCCTGTTATGTTTCCACCCTTCTTTAACTCTTTGGAGGGCATTCTAGCTGGTAGTGACTGTTGAAACACAAGCTACAACCCACCAGTTTAGAAAGCTGTTGCCCCTCTAGTAAGTCAAGGTCTCTAAACCTTTGCTTTCCGGATATTGAGGCAATCTTCAGAGCTGTGGGGAACTAATGAAAGCAACAAAGCAGCTGGATCAGGATGTAGTCAGAGGTCTAAGCTCAGGAGATAGATATAGATAATATTTGGTAAGGGGGAATTTCAGCATCTTTATGATTGATTTAGTTGAGTGAATATCAGTTTTATCAGTGGACTTGTAGAGCTAAGGATGTAGCTCAGTGGAAGAATGCAGCATAGAAAGCACAAAGACCTGGGTTTGCTCCTTAGCCCTGTGGGAAGAAAAGGAGTGTGTTGGGAAAAAACAATCCTAGTATTAGCCTACTACTCAGGGAATGAGACTCGCTTGGATTTTGCATCTGAAGACTTTTGGAGTGGTTTGAATTACAATTCCCTGCCCCCTGTGCCCCCAACCAGAGGATTGTATTTGAAAGGTTATGGTGTGACATTAGGAGGTGTGGCCTTGTTAGAGTAGGTGTGGCCTTGTTGGAGGAAGTGTTTCACTGGGGTTGGACTTTGAGGTTTCAAATGCTCAAGTAATTTGAAGAGCTTAAGTCTCTCTTCTTTCTTCCTGCAGCTTGCTGATCCAGATATAGAACTCTCAGCTCCCTCTCCAGCACCATGTCTGCCTGCATGCCACCATGCTTCCTGTCATGATGAGAATAAACTAAACCTCTGAAACATAAGCCAGCCCTAATTAAATATTTTTCTTTGTAAGAATCGCTATGGTCATGGTGTTTCTCTACTGCAATAAAGCCCTAAGACAGTCATATTTTCATATTTTTTTCATTTTTTATATCTCTTATTAAAGTACATATCTTTACAGAAGTTAAAAGGGGGACAGGTACATGAGGGGCAAAAAGGGATGAATGAGACAAAGTAAGCAAGAAGCAAGCTAGTTTAATAGACAATGACTTAAACTGAGAAAACAACCCTTCCCCCCACTAGCTCAGCCTATATTCCAGGCTCACAGAAGGTTTGCAGCCACAGGATTGTGCCGCTCACAATCAGCTCCTCCATTTATCAATTTTACCTGGCACAGTAGTCGGCAGAATACAAATGCAAAGAAACAGGAATAATAATAACCTGAGCACAGCCTCCTCCAGATAGTAATGACTGTTGGCTGGAGCAGGTGCTGAGATGCAATAAAATTCATGTTAAGCAGCACTGCTATTCTGTAGTCTATCAGATGCGCTAACGAGGATTTCTCTTGGTGGCATGCAGCAAATAATCAGTCAATTCTATTTGGCTGTTCAAAGAGCAGAGAAGAAGCTGTGCTTCTGTCACAAGCAGAAACTTGTCCTGGGCCAATTCTACTAGATGCATAAGGTTAAGTCAACTAGGAGGCATGCACGGATTGGACTGTGAGAAGTCCAAGTCCCACAGCACTCTGATCGTGATTTCTGCCTCTTTTCCACTATTAACCTTTATTCAGTCCAATTGCAAACTGCTCCTTTTCACTTGGTCTCTCATGGAATTCAATAGGTATTGTCAGATTGACAGTCTGAAAGGAAAGATACCCCTAGGAACATTGGGGAGGGAGTGGTAAGATGGTACTGCTCAACAGATCATACCCTTACAAGATTGACACCTTAAGCCAGGCACTCACTCAACAAAGTGCTGCAGTTTTCACCTCTAGGTTGTTTTTTTTTTCCTCTTAATTTTTTTTTATTAGGTATTTTCTTTATTTACATGTACATTTTCCCTTTCCCATTTTCCCTTCCAAAACAAACAAACAAACAAACAAAAGCAAGAACAAACCCCTTTTGCCTCCCCCTTCCCCAAGCCTGCCACCCTACCCTCTCCCAGTTATTGGCCCTGGCATTCCCCTACACTGGGGCACAAAACCTTCACAAGGCCGAGGTCCTTTACTCCTATTGATGATCGAATTTGCAATCCTCTACTATATACCTGCTGCCAGTACATTCAATCCCACCCTGTATAGTCCTTGATTGGTGGTTGGGTCCCTGGGAGCTCTGAGGGTACTAGTTAGTAATTGTTGTTTGTCCTAAGGGGCTGCAAACCCTTCAGCTCCATAGAACCTTTCTCTAACTCCTTCATTGGGGACCATGTACTCAGTTCAATGAATGGCTGTGAGCCTCTACATCTGTATTAGTCAGGTATTGTCAGAGCCTCTTAGGAGATAGCTATATGCTTGTCCTTCCTTCCGTCTCTGCTCCATAGTTAATCTCTGCCACTCCTTCTGTGGGTGTTTGATTCCCCTTTTTAAGAAGGAATGAAATGTCCACCTTTTGGTCTTCCTTCTTCTAAAGTTTCTTGTGGTTTGTGTGTGGTTCTTCCTGTATTCCAAACTTCTGGGCTGATAACCACTTATCAGAGAATGCATACCATGTGTGTTCTTTTGTGATTGGGTTACCTCACTCAGGATGATATTCTCCAGATCTAGGTTTTATTTCCTTTAAAACATTTACTCTGTTTATAAGAATGAGTCTTTGTCGTCTCTTAAGCCCAACGAACTTAGACTTATCAGATCCTTTCCTGAAAGAAACTTCCAGAAGCCAACTTATGAAAGTACCTAAAGAGTCTCATGACTTGGAAGATAAATAGACCTCAGAGAGAAGACACAGAGAAGTGGATGGATGAGCTCAAAATGTATTTTTATCTAGTGCCTAAATGGCCCTATGCCTAGCTTTAAAGAACATCACCTCCTACTCTCTGCTCCTCCTCAGGCTAAATCAACTTCTGAAGTCCACCCCCAGATAGGCAAGATATGATTTCATATAACAACAAGGGAGATGATTTGCCAAATATATACATTCACCTTGATTGGCACATACTCTCTTTTAAGACCAAACAATTAGATTTTCCAGAATTCCTTAAAGGTATTTATACCCATATGACTCGGTGTGACTACTAAAATGTATATCAAACCCCCAGGAAAGTTATTCAAAGGAAAGGGAGGAATTAAGAAAGTTGATTCTCAAAACAACTCTGAGATTCCACCTCACACCGGTCAGAATGGCTAGGATAAAATACTCAGGTGACAGCAGATTCCAGTGAGGTTGTGGAAAAAGAGGAATACTCCTTCATTACTGGTGGGATTGCAAGCTGGTACAACTACTTTGGAAATCAGTTTGGTAGTTCCTCCGAAAATTGGACATAGTTCTACCAGAGGACCCAGATATACCACTCCTGGGCATATACCCAGAAGATGCTCGAACATGTAATAAGGACACATGCTCCACTATGTTCATAGCAGCCTTATTTATAATAGCCAGAAACTGGAAACAATCCAGATGTCCCTCAACAGAGGAATGGATACAGAAAATGTATATCTACACAATGGAGTACTACTCAGCTATTGAAAACAATGAATTTATAAAATTCTTAGGGAAATGGATGGATCTGGAGAATATCATCCTGAGTGAGGTAAACAAATCACAAAAGAACACACATGGTATG
>JADRCD010193884.1:0-10386 GCA_019843815.1 Montemys delectorum
TTGTGTTTTGTAAACTCAGCCCCGTTCAATGCTCATTACATAGGTGTCACCTCCACTATTCGATTGTTCAGGAAGTGCTCAGGGTGAGGAGGGATTAGGTGCCTATGTCCCCAGCCCTTCCAGGGCACACTCAAGCATTGCCAGCTCTGGAGAGGCCTTCTTCCCACTCTCTCTACTTGTGGAGTGCACTGGAGAGGGGACTGAGAACAGCACTCTCTCCAGAGTAGCACACTGATGGTCACACCTAGATGAGCCTCACTTCAATTCCCTGGTTGGGAAAATTCTTGCTTCCTTGCCCATGCAAGCTGAGACCCAGGAGCCCCGTCCTTGTCAGGTATGATGGCTGCAATTTTAGAAAACAGAAAGAGCCTTAGTAGACAATGTCCTCTCCCTGTGTTACAGGAGACAGATATGGTTGCTGACCTTGTTGAGTAGACAAAAATGTCAGGTCTTGAACACAGCAGCAGGAACTCACCCTTACATATATCTGAGCTGGATCTGAACTCTACTCTACCACCTAGATGACCTCCTGACTGAACTTTCTTGAGCACCACTGGAAGACTAGCGGTATTCCTTATATCTGAAAACTCAGAGGGAGGAAGCCGGGTTAGTAAGCGGAGATATTCAGAGGATTTACATCCGGGTCACCACATCTTAACACTTAGCCCTGGGAGTGACGGGCCTGAATAGCCCAGTTGTGGGGCTGCTTGCCTCCTTTGCTCGGTGCTCTACCATCTATCCTTCAGAATTCCCCTCCCCCCCCCAGTGTTGGGGAGCAACTGATGCTTTGACTACGAGATACAGACGTCTCCACCCCAAATGTCCTCCTTGAGTCGTTTCTTGTCTTCGAATATCATCAGAAGAGGGAACATAGCCAAAAGGATCAGTTCCAGAAAAGCCATACTGACACCTCGGGGACTCAGTGTCTGTAAGCTGAGGCATCTGTGGTGTCTTAGCCTTGGTGTTCTGCTGTGAGACAGATACAAATTAAAAGGAAGAGGTTTATTCTCCTCACTGAAAAGTAAGGGGCAGACAGACCTCATTCCCATTTCCTTAGAGAGTGTGCCTCACAGACCATGTGGCTATTTGCACTGTGTCATCTCTTTGGCATGGCTCTTTTTGTGGTTTGGATTGGGCTACCTCTGTTAGCCTGAGGTCTGGGAATATATTCCCCTGGTTCCTACTTTGAATGAAGAGAGGCCTCTTCTCTCCCAGGTTCACAAGCTAACCTTGAATACTTTGCTCCAGGATGCAAAACTACCTTCCAGCACAAAGATAGGAAAGTTTGATTTTCTTCCAGATGAAACCATAAACAGCCAATACAGATGCCATTTCAACTATCAGACAAGTTCAGGATGAACTGACAAATGAAGACGGTAAGCCATCTTACTTAAGGACTAGTTTCTGCGTGTCTTGGAAACATGAATTTAGTGGGCACATAATGAAGCAGCTTTTCTTTTCTCTTAGAGCATACTGCATGTGAGGTGCCAGTTCTGCCTAATGCTTACTCAAACGTCAGAAGTATTATTTACCTCTATGATCTTTATGGGGAGGATTTCTGAATTGGGAGAATATTTGGTTTATAATTATATGTTCTCCAATGGGCTCAACTATAAATATCCCTTTAGGGGAGCTCCAGAATGCACCTGTTAGGGCTCAAAAGACAATATCCCAACTTAAGCTGCTTTGGACTTTAGACAGGAGCCAAGTTCTCTATTGATCTGAAGATGAGATGCACAAAGATACAGTCACCTGTGAACCTTTCTGAAATGCCATTAACCAAGGAAGACTTAGCTCACACCACAGAGAAAGAGACTGGGGGCCCGTACCCACCTACAACAGCAAGGAACTTTGTTTAGAGCATAATAAGTTCTACCAGTCTATTCATTTACCCTATTCTTATTTGAAAAATGGCTACCATCCCAACTACCAACTGCCCATGAAAGCATTTAAACCTTGCCCATCTGGCTCCTCTTTAAGCTTCACATTGTGTGTGCTCTTATGGAGCTATGCATTAATAAACATCCATGCGTGTTTCTCTTGTTAATCTGCTCATTGCTAGTGTGATTCACAATCTCCACACTCAAATGCTGGATCTACACAACATAACTAGAACCTTCCAAATATCAGTTAGCCTCTTTACTATGTCAAAATCATAATGTTGAACATGGTTTTCCCATTCATGTTCCTGTTGCGGGAAATATTAAAATGGTTAGCAAGTTCCCGCTCTGCACCCAGCTGCTCTCAGCCCCAGCAGTCTTGCTGGCCAGTTCTTATCTTGTGGAGACTCTGATTCAGAGCTCCAAAATCTCTCAACCCAGCTCGCTGAGTTCCCACTGGTGGGTTGCTACCACGCCAGTCCCATGCTTTAAATCCCCCACAGCCTTTGCATGGTACACAGCTGGCAAACTCACGATTTGCTGGCGTACCCTTCTCTCTTGAACCTAGTCGAACCGACGCATGAGGGAAAGTGCCACACAGATTTAGTTCAGAAACAATGGTAACTCAGTCTCTGGGTGCAACAACTAGAATCCTAATCTTGTGATCCATATAAAATCTAAATCCTCAGGTGGCGAATCCTGGTGGATCCGCCATTGAAACCGGGAGACACTAGCTACATCTTGTCCTTATGCTATCCCCATCTTCTCTTCCTCCATCCAGTGCAGAAAGTCCTGTCTACTCACCCAGTGACTGGCTCCTTTATTCCTTCAGAGGGAGATTCATGAGAAGTCACCTGAGTACATGACTCATTCCTCTTTCCAGTCCCTCCTCGAAAAGAGGAATTAGCACCAAAATACAAGAAATACTAGGGCTATCCACAATATGTTCCATGTTAAGGAGCTCAAGAAAGAAGAGAAATATAGAGTAATGCTGTCACAAAGCTTTCAGAACAACATACATTGTAAGAGGAACCTGCAGCAATCCATAATGATCTATAATTTTATTGAGGCTAAAAACACATTCTTCAAACTGGGTTCTAGCAAGAAATCCCGAGAGAGCTAAAGATAGTTCCACCATTACGGATTAGATCTTCAATGCCACCTGAAGGGTCCATGTGCTGAAGGCTTGGTCACCAGGCTGATGTGCTGGTGAGAAATAGTGGAACATTTAGAAAGGTGAGGCTTTTATTGTCAACTCTATTCACACTACAGAATACTTTGGAAGAGAGTCTCAATGAGGATGGTCTACATTGTATTGCCCTGTGGGCTTATCTGTGGAGGATTGTCTTAAGCATTATTAAGTTAACTGATGTAAGAAGACACAACCCACTGTGAGCAGCACCATTTCCTAAGCAGGGGCTCTGAACTATGTAAGAGTGGAGAAACTGAGCTGACCATAAACAATGAGGGATCATGCTTGTTTGCATCCTTCTTCTGCTCTTGAGTGTAGATGTAATGCAAGATGCTGTTGGAAGTCCCTGCCCTGTCTTTCCCGCAATAATGGACCATCAACTTTAATGATAAGCTGAAATTTATCATGGAATCTACTCCTGTGGAAGGAAATATTCATGGAAAATTCCATCTCATGTCAATTTGTAGGGTGGTCTTAAAGTAAGCCCCTTCCTTGCCTGAGTTGCTTTTTGTCAGAATGTTTTGCCATGGTAACAGAAATTAGGCTACAATAGGCCTGGTGGAAAAGGTGAAGTCATTGTGTGTGTGCTTTTGAAAGTGCTTTGGGGACTCTGCATCCTACTGTTCTCTCTCTTTGCTTCCTGCCACCATGAGATGAGCAATGCTGTTCTACCTGGTGCACTCATATGATGCTCTGTGACATTCAGATCGGTAGGGCTAAATAACAGTGAACCCAAACTTCTGAAATCATGAGCCAAATAAGCCTTTGTTTCTTAACATCTACAGATTAATTTCAGATATTTTGTCACAGGTATGGAAAGCTGACTGGCATATCTCTGAACAATGGTACCTTCTTGAGTTTACCCCACTTGGTCATAATGGAGGCTATTGTCTCCAAAGCCAGCTTTTCTGCTGCCATCTGTTGGCTGACCATGACACCCCTTCCCCGTCTTTTGCTCTGATTTCCTCCTCTAATCACAGTGACCATCATATTAGATCCTGTACCAGCCACTACAGTGGATGGAAGATGCTTTCCCAGATGTGGAGACTACCCCACCTCAATGCTTTAGCACTTCTGCATCTGGCACTGAATCATTTCCAGGCATGACCTCTCTGATAAACTGCATTAAGTCAATAGCTGCCTGATGATTCTGGGCATTTCTCAACATTTTGAATGTTTGGGTTCCATAAAGTTTTTAAGAATGCATGAACTCTCATTAGCATTGTTATTGTAATTAGGAATGTTAAAACTTGCACGAAATATTTCCACATGTCTCCTGCACATGTATTGAAGAAGACTCCATGAGATGACTTTGTGGCTGAGTCTGGAATGGGGTGTCTAATTTGTGATAATTAACATTTCCTAGAAGATGCTTTAAAAAATACAAAATAAACAGTTAAACCTCTGTAGAAAATATCAATTGTCCTTCATAAAAACACCTTCAAAATGAAAGACATCTATGACCCTAATTTTATCCCTATAAGCAATGTTCCATAAACTGATTTTAAAATGGAATGGTCACACTAAGAAAAGAAAATCACTGGAGAGCCCAACAGCTCATGAAGCACCAAACTACTGAAAAGTGTGCCTTAGGTGAGATGGAAGCAGAAGACATAGCATTCTCAGGATTGAAACTTAGAGTGTATTTCTCTTAACAGAAGACAAAGAAACATATATCCACAGTCATACACATTTTCTTTGCTCTCTACTGATGTACCCTTGTGCCCTCAACAGTCTTGGCTCCTTACAACACTGAGCCAGGACTATAATTTTCATGATCGAATATAATTCCTTACTTTTCTTCTTTTTCAAAATTTTATTTTCCATCATGGATACCACACCAATACCTATTTTTATGGCATTTAAAACTCAGGCTTTTTATAAGCATACTTATAGATTGCTTTTGTTCTTTTTATTAGCATGTTAATTACTGTAATGGGTTCCACTACATTGTTATACACTCTGTGGTGGTTTCAGTATATAAGCCCCATAGGGTCAGAAATTTGAATTCTTGGTTCCCAATTAGTGGAACTGTTTGGGAAAGATTAGGAGGTGTAGCTTTGTTAGAGAAGGTGTGTTAGTAGGGGTGAGCTCTGAGGTTCAAAAACCCATATCAGGCAAGTTTCTCTCTCTCTCTCTCTCTCTCTCTCTCTCTCTCTCTCTCTCTCTCTTTCTCTCTCTCTCTGCCCCCAACCTCCAACCTGATGATCATGGACTAACCTTCTACAATTGTAAGCAAGCCCCAATTAAATGATTCCTTTCTTAGACTTTCCTTGGTCATGATATCTCCACACAGCAATAGAACAGTAACTAAGACTCACACATGCAATGAATTTTTAATCATGTCGCTACCAATTCTTGCAGCACCCTTTCTCCCCTGAATTTGACTTTCTTTTCTCTTTCCAAAGATACTCATTTTTCTTCTGCCTTCCACCTTCACATCTGTCTTTCTCTTCTTTTCTTTTCTTTTCTTTTTTTCCTTCCTTCCTGTCTTTTTTTTCACCCAGTAAGTTCCCCTAGGGTTGTAAAGGAGTAAAAGTTGAAGGTTGCTTACAGGACCATTGACACCTCACTAGTGGCTACAATACTTAAAAACTTGTCTCCCTGCCTCACCCTAGTGAATATTAACATATCTAAGTTCTCAAAGATGGGTGGGACCCAGGGATCCCTTCCTCCCTCTGTGAGAGGATATCTGTGACCCCAATTTTATGCAGCTTTAGGAAGGCAATCGTGGCTGCTGTGAGCTCATATGGTCCTTGCTCTGAAGTCAGTGCTCCTTCACACTCTTCCTTCCCTTTTCTCTACCCACCCCCTCCACCATGATGTTCACACTTGATATCCTTTAAGCCTGGCTTCTTTTGTGGAAGTTTATTTGATAATGCCTCTATATTTTAGAGTGTGAAGTTGTTAACTTTTGCTGTATAATGTTCTACTAAAATAAAGAGATATATATTTATACATCATTCTTTTGATGGGGGAATCAGTCAGTTCAAGTTTAAGGTCACTAAAAACATTTCCATCACAAATAAGTCCACCAGTCCCTCATGAGCGAGCATCTGCTGAAAAGAAATACTCAGAAGATGGCTAGATAATAAATATATTATCAATCTTTGCCCTACTATAAGATTTCCAAACTTTTAATATTTCTTCCCAACAGCTGTGCACAGGGTTCTTGCTGTACACACACACACACATACACACACACACACATACACACACACCAACGAAACAAACAAACAAACAAAAAAACAAAACAGAAACAGCCCTAGCAATCTTCTTAAAACCTCAGACTTCACTGAAGTTTTCCTCATTATAATTTCAATTTTCATTTTTCTAGTTGTTAATGAAGTTGAATTGTTCAATGCAGATTTGTAAAATTCCATCTTTCCAGAGAAATATTCTCTACAGATCCAGAGTGCAGACTGGGATGGCCTTGAAATGAGGACAGAAGTCTTACAACATTCTACTGTTTTCTACAGATGTCTGGATAGGCACTCCCAAGAAACCTTTCTCCATGAGTGAGGTAGCCCATAGCAGTGCAGCCTGGCAATGGCTGGTCTTCACTGTTAATCTGACTGGATTTGGACTCATCTCCTAGATTCCTAACTGGAGACAAAATGTATCCAACTACTTCCCATTCCCACAGCTGGAGCCCCCTCTACTGATTCCCCACAATGATGGGTTCTATGCCCTAGAACTGTGAGCCAAACCAAATCCTCCCTCCCTTCCTCCCTCTCTCTCTTTCTCTCTCCCTTCCTCCCTTCCTCCCTCCCTCCCTTCTTGCTTGCTTTTTGTTTCATATTTTCTCACAGCAAGAGACAGAAAACCAACATTGTGGGTTTTCATTCCTCCCATGGCTGGAAACTGATGGAGGTCTTCCTTCTTCCCAGTTAGAAGATTCTTACAAGCAGATGGTGTCAGCCATGGCAGAAATGTCCATGCCTGCAGCTGTCGCAGAAGAGACTGGAGATGCTGCAAAAACACAGCCGGGGAGAGACAGTTCTTAACCTCCCCAGAGCCTTGTCTATCTTCCGGGCTGTGTGTGTTTCTCTATGTGAGTACAAACGAGAGAATTTCTGAAGAATAGCTACAAAGTATTATTCTTGTGTGTGTGTGTGTGTGTGTGTGTGTGTGTGTGTGTGTGTGTGTTACCCTCAACATTGAAAATCTAGTACACAATCTAAGTGCTTTGTAGGAATGAAGGGACATGGGATTGTTGGTTTAGTTTATGTGGTGTCATGACTGGGAAGTTTCACTACTTGCTGTTCACATATAAACATCAGACAATAACAAGTATTTCAAGTAAGATTTCTATTCCCTAAAACATAGTGTTGTCTAGTTAGGGTGGAGGTAAGGCGAGAGAGGAAAAGTCTCTGATCCTTCACTGTAATTCCAGTGAAGACACTGCCTGCCCCGGGTCCCCCCTGGGTCATGCCCACTGCGATGAAAGCCAGTGCAGCTGGTGCAGTGCTAACCTGACTCCACAGCCAACCCAACACCGCAGCAGTGGCCGTTTATTTTCACAGATGAGTAACACTCAACTGAAACAGGAACCTCCTTGGCACCCCTGGCTTATCGCAGTGTTGTTATTTTTATTTAATAGCCAGAAAGTCAACCAATCAAAGCCATGGCATCCGTAGTATCTCTTACTCAGCAGATCTGCAGCTGTGACCAACAGGGTGAGTTCTGTCTCCACCACAGAGGAGTGAGCACCACGCATGGTGGTGTGTGAGGTGTACATGCAAAGCTGAAGTGTGCATACACCATTGTCAACCCTGTTTGGGTCATGTACACGTGTGTCATCTATATTCTGTTTGTTTTATTTTGTGTGTATGTGTGTATAGGTGCCCATGGCAGGGGTCAACCTCCACTGTACAGTCCACCTTGTCATGTGAAATGGTCTCTCACTACCAGAAATAAGCAAGGTAGTTTAGTCTGGATGGTGTGAGCTCAAAGAATCTGACCTTTCCCCCCACTGCTCCCCCCAACACCCACACTCTGCCCCCCGGTACTCACACCTGGCTTTCTGACATGGGTTCTGGATGCTGAATTCAAGTCTCCATTTTGTGCAGGAAGCTCTATGCTGGCCAAGGTACACTCTCCCCAAACCCATCTACTTTCTTTCCCTCAGAACAGTGGCATGTTGGGAAGAGGGTGGGATGAGGGATTGAGGTCAGTGGGGGGAGCAGAGCCAAGCCCAGCAGTGTCTTGTGTTCTGGCTTGGAGGGTCACTCCTACAATGTGTCCTAAGATGAAACAAATAAGACAGAAATACAACCACTCATGAATAAGGAGAGGAACTGAATTGAACTCAAATTCATGAAAAATTCTAGAACCTTTCCTGCTGCCCCCACTGCCTTCACATACAGCTTCTCTGCTAAGGCTACATTGCTTCCACTTGGTTAGAAACAAACTTTCGGGTGGAGCTCAGACAAGGTCCAGGACTCCAGGGAGTTCAGAGGGTAAAGGTGCTTGCTACCGAGCCTGAGGATCTGAATCCAAGGCCAGGAATCACATGATGGAAGGAGAGCTCTAACTGGTGCAAGTTGTCCTCTGCCATCCACAAAAGGGTTATGGCGTTTGTGAGATGGGGAAGGGTAAGAAGAAGTTAATTAAAAAAAAATAAAGGAAGGGATTGGAGAGATTGTTCAGTGGTTAGAGCACTGACTGTTCTTCCAGAGGACTCTGTTCTGTTCCCAGCACCCACATGGTAGTTTATAACTGCCTGTAACTCCAATTCTAGGGGATCCATTGCCCTCTCTGGCCTCAACATACATCCCCTACATATGATGCACAGACATACATGCAGGAAAACCACTCATACCTATAAAATAAAAATAAAGGGATGCTAATGTTCAACATGATTTAAATATTATGCACACATGGGAGCATCTCAACCCTGGGAATATGTACCATCTTTAAGTGTGAACTGGTTAAAAAGTAAACAAGAACACCTTGGCCCATTACCTCAGCACTCCCCCACCCCCACTGTCTCCTCCTCTCTGCTGCAGCTGAGTGTCTCTTCCTTTCTCTCCTTCTTCTGCCTTTGTTATGTGTCTGGACCTAGGTTCTACCCCCTGACAATCCTGAAACCAGACTTTACTGTGCATTTGTCAGGGGGCTTCCCAGTCAATGTTCTGATTATTTCCTTGGACCTGATGACAATGTGCTCTGGCCTCTGGCCCAGCAGCAGACTATTAATCCTACTCTGCTGGCTGCAGCCTGGATAACTGAGAATGAGGTATTGGACAGAAGAGGGTGCTACTGTGGGGGCTGGAAGCTTCCGTTTTCAATGACTGAATCTCAGTTTTCCAGCTCATATGAAGTTTCTTCCAGATGGTTCTATAATGCAATTGTTCTAAGACCCACTGAGCTCTTGAAGAGAGCCTCTTCAGTCCTGGAGGGGAGGGGTGAAGTTGGATGGTAAAGTGATGCTGGCTGGCCCTGTGTGCCCCTATATTCTTAGCACAGCATACACATGGGACCTCCATGGTCTAGGTGTGTGGTTCAGTTCCTAGGGCAGTTTGGCTATTCAGGTAACACTGGTTCCTATAATCAAAGGATTTCACCAAATTTTCCCACAATGTAAATTTATTTTAAACTATTAAGTTGAAATGAAATAAAGGTTCTGAGGTAAATTAATTTTCCCCTCCAAATAAAAATGGCATGAAGACCAGAATTATTTTCTTCCATGAACTAGGCAAACCCTTTGACTTTAGGATAAGAGTGTGTATGTAGCCTTTTCTTGTCTTGCCTGATCCACTAGAACTTGAAGGAATATTTCCACACAGTAGAACACTGAGCTCTGCTCTCAGGATCAGGCTTTCTTCAGTAGCCTTCCAGAAACTTCTCCTAACCTTTTGGCCAGCAAATGTCCCTGGCTGAGCAGCGCAGGGAGAACCACCACTAATGGGGTTTGTAGCTGGTTGTGGTCTCCTGCAGTGCAGCCTTCCTCCGGGAATAAAGGAGCTCAGACACGGTGAACAGGAATAGAGCAGAGTGGTGGGCATGCAGAACAAATGCCAGAGGGCCAGAAAGTAGAGGAGCTGTGGGGTAGCAAGTCACTAATTTAGCATATTGACATAGTGATGGGTCCAAACACAGAGACCCAGAAGCCCTGTGAGTGAAAGCCTACTCAGGCTCTAGAGAAGATGGGGCGGCAGTCTCCACTTAAGTTCTACCTAAGACAACGACTTAGAAAGCATTCTAAGGTGACTACCTCTTTCTGGCTTTGGGAATTTCTTTGTGCTAGTTTTACCAACTTACGTGTGTGTGTGTGTGTGTGTGTGTGTGTGTGTGTGTGTGTGTGTGTGT
>JADRCD010193886.1:0-11942 GCA_019843815.1 Montemys delectorum
TCCTTGGGATTCCTCTCAGATATTCTGTTGTTGCCCTGCCGTGGTGATACTGCAGCATTGGATCAGCATGACCACCCTTTTCACATGCTCCAACAGTTCATAGATGAGATAGACTTTGGGGTGGGCCAACTCAGAGCCCTGGATCTGGACCTGGGTAGTGCTTGTATATACCCTTCATTCTTTCCAATGTCATATGCTACTGTTATTAAAAATATTTAAGAACTACAGTCAATTGTTGTGGAAACATGCTTAGCATCTTCTTGTTATTAAAATAAGAAAAAAAATCATCATTCTTGGAATAAGTTTCATGATTATTCTGCCTCTGACGACTCTTGCTGTAATTTCTTTAGAGAATTTCATGTGACCATGACTTTGAACTCTCCATTTGTTAGAAACTAAGCAAGTAGGTCACCTCAAGGGGAAAACTTCTGACAGAGCAAACCTTGAAAATGGCAAATGTTGACTGTGAAAGATGAGCATGCTCAAAGGTGTTATCTACCATTTATCCTTACCAATGCCTGCCATGCCCCTGACTTAAGCATGTCCAAAATATGTCCACCATCTTTTTTATCTTGAACTACGACCTTAAATTAAGTACACTTAGGAATATGCTTGCCCTTAAATGGCTTTCGTATGTGAACAGGCATAAGCTGCCGCTGTAAATCCCTATGCTTCATCCATCTATGGAGAATCTTAGAAATGGTTGCAGTCTTCCTGCTTCATGAAATAAGTCTTTCTGCACTCTTATTTCTTGGCCATGCTTTGTCAAAGACCAAATTTGATATCCTTTGACATTCAGAGTGAACTAAGGTAAGGTGTAGAATTAGAAATTGGCTGGGGCTTTTGAGGCTGCTCCCTGGGGGGGGGGGGGGGGAGGAGAGCTGATGAAAATTCCTTTGGGGGCTGCAAAATGCCACTGAAAAAATTCTTTGGAGCCCACAAAAGGTCACTGGAAAGAAAGAAAAAGAAAGCAGAGGAAGACACACACACACACACACACACACACACACACACACACTGGATGGATTAGTAAAGCAAGACAAGCTCCAACATCTTCACACATACATATATACATAGATGCATATGCACATTTACACACTGGGTAGATGGAGCAAAGCTCTAAACAACTTTACACATGCACACACACATACATATTTGGTAATGGAGCAAATGCCAATGAGCAGACTCCAACAACTTTTTTTTTGTTCCCATAGCTTGTATATCCCAGTAAAACCTTTCAAGCAATATAGTTACAATGTGATTATATTTTATTTGTCTTCTACTGAACAATTATGAAAAAACAATGTTCCCCAATATCTTTACATGAAGAAAATTATGCAGTACGGGTTAAAAAAATTGTTGCCAAGAACCCACATTCATTTGTAACTAAATAACTTGTTATATATTAACAAAGTATGAACCAGCAAGGTAGTTTCCTCAGCCAGTTTCTCTTACTGGCAGAGTACAATTTGCAGTTACAAAAAAAGGGTCAATTATTTTATCATTTATCTAAAAAACTAATCTTATAAAACTCCAAGGCACGTCCATCCATCCACCTGCTGACTGGTGACCAGATTCTCTGAGTTCTAAAGCTCTTTGTTCTTCCTGCATGGCCTTCAACAGTGTTTGCTTTGTATTGGAACTTATCAAGACACAGCCCTTTAAGTTCCATATTATCTGCCCTTTCTTTCCTTGGTCTATAGTATATGGTGGAGGTGGTGGAGGTGGAGGTGGTGGAGGTGGAGGTGGTGGAGGTGGAGGTGGAGGTGGTGGAGATGGAGGTGGAGGTGGAGGTGGTGGAGGTGGAAGTGGAGGTGGTGGAGGTGGTGGAGGTGGAGGTGGAGGTGGTGGAGGTGGAGGTGATGGAGGTGGAGGTGGTGGAGGTGGAGGTGGTGGTGGTGGAGGTGGAGGTGGTGGAGGTGGAGGTGGTGGAGGTGGAGGTGGTGGTGGAGGTGGAGGTGGTGGTGGTGGAGGTGGAGGTGGAGATGGAGGTGTAGACTAGATTTTGTTTTGAGAATTTCCTACTATTACATTAACATAACTTCTATACTGTGTTTGTGTGTAAGGAAGAGAGGGGAGAGGAGGAGGAGGAGGAGGAGGAGGAGGAGGAGGAGGAGGAGGAAGAGAGAGAGAGAGAGAGAGAGAGAGAGAGAGAGAGAGAGAGAGAGAGAGAGAGGGAATATGCAGATATGCCTGAGCACCAGACTGATGTCAGAGGATAACCTGTGCTGTGATTCTTCTACGATGTACTATGAACTCCCGTCATCAGGCCTGGTAGCAGATACTCTTGCCTGCTGAGCCATCTCTCGAGGCCTTCTTTTATATTATTTTATAACCTAGAATGGTTTTATAGTTTCTTTTTCTTAAACTTTTATTGCATTGTGATGAGAAAAGTTACATGATTTCAATTTTTCTGAATTTGTTAACATTTAAAAACATATTTTAAGTAAATAGGATTACATCACATTCTTGTTTCCCTTTTGTACCCCCACTCCTCCCAGAGACCCTCCCTTCAAAACCTACAATATCTTTTTTGTCATATTCCTTAAAATTTATAAAATATTATAACAACACAAATAGGTATTATAAAAGTTGTTTGATATAAAACAACAATCAATTTAACAGTCTTATGTAGATGGGTTTTATAGTTTCAATACTCTAGCTACTGTAAAAAAAATCAACTTTAAAATAAGTACAAATTAATACAATTTTCAATGTAGAGTTTTTTTCTCTTTTACTCTGGAAAAAAACATTCCATAGTTGACAAATAATTTAAAACAAAGATTCCATCATCTAATTGAACCTTAATTAGTGAGAAAAAGATAAAAAGGAATAATGGAATTTTTATTATTCATGTACGTATATAAAGGGATACTTGCATTTAGGTTTTGTTTGATTTTGTTTTTCTTTGAGAAAGAGTCTTGCCTGTTGCAGGAAATATTAAAATAAAATAGAACCGGCACGTTCCTGCATTTGTACCTCTGCCCAGGCAGCCTGGCTGGCAATACACTGGTTGGCAATAGCCAACCTGTTTTTATCTCATGGAGATTCTGACTCTGAACTCCGAAATCTCTTCACCCAGCTAGCTAGGTTCCCACTGGCAAGTCATCACCATATCAACGGTGTGCTTCAAATTCCCCACAGCCTTTGTGGGGCACCTCAGGCAAACCCAGGCTTGGCCACAGACAAGCCGCTGTGTGATGAAAAACAACACAAACTTAGTTCAGAAACACTGGTAACTAAATCTCTGGATGCAACAACTAAAGCCTAATCTTATATGCCTTATTAAAATCTGTTGCCTCTGGTGGCGAATCCTTGTAGAACTGTCATGATATCAGGCGGTTACATAGCAGCTACATCTTAACCCCTCTACTAACCTGCTCTAAAGAGGACCTAACTCTCCTTTGATTCCTCTCTTCCTCCATCCAACCCAGAAGTCCCGCCTACTCGCTCAGTGATTGGTGCCTTTATTCATTAGGGGATTGGTTCACAAGAAGCCACTGAGTTCATGACTCATTCCCCATTCCAGACAGCCTCTCCCTGGAGAGCAAGCAGCACAGAGCCATCCACAACATTGCTGTGTAGCAAAAAAACTGAATTTGAACCTTATTCTTTTGACCTTACTTCCCAAGTTATAGAAATTCACCAGTATGCTGACTTTGACTAGGCTATTATTATATTTTTTTTAGACAGGGTTTCTCCGTGTAGCCCTGGCTGTCCTAGAACTCACTCTGTAGACCAGGCTGGGCTCAAACTCAGAAATCCGCCTGCCTCTGCCTCCAAAGTGCTGGGATTAAAGGCGTGCGCCACCACTACCCTCTTAGCTATGTTATTTTAAGGATGATTAAAACACCTATAGTGGGATAATTATCACCAAATACTTGCTGTTCTGGTGTCTAGACTCAGGCACGCATATACCATCCCTCTCCAACCGCCCCCCAAATTCCCAGTCTGCTTTCTTCATTAATTTTTACTTTATTCATTTTCATTTCAAATGTTATCCCCTTTCCTGTTTTCCCCTTTACAAACCCCCTATCCCATCCTCACCTTACCCTGCTTCTATGAGGTGCTCCCCCACTGACCTACCCACACCACTACACTGGGGCATCAAGCCTTCACAGGACCAAAGCCCTGCCCTCCCATTGATGCCAGATAAGGCCCCTTCAGCTCCTTCAGTCCTCCCCCTAGCTCCTCCATTGGGGTCCCTGTGCTCAGTCCAATGGCTGGCTGGGAGCATCTGCATATCTGTATTGATCAGGATCTGGCAGAGCCTCTGAGGAGACATCTGTATCAGGTTCCTGTCAGCAAGCACTTCTTGGCATAGGCAATAGTGTCTGGGTTTGGTGTCTGAATGTGGGATGGGTCCCCAGGTGGGGCAGTCTCTGCATGGCCTTTCCTTCAGTCTCTGCTGCACTCTTTGTCACTGTATTTTCTTTAGACAGGAGAAATTCTGAGTTAAAATTTTGGAGATGGTGACCCCATCCCTCAACTGGGGGCCATGCCTAGCCTCTGGATATTGTAGCCATAAGTTCTCCCTCCTGGGGTATTTCAGCTAATGTCATCCCGTGGGGGCCTGGGAAGCTCTTGCTTTCCTGACACCTGGGACTTTCAGGTTGCTACCTCCAGTTCCCTATCCTCCATTGCTACACACTTCTGCTCAATTTCCTGACCCTCTGTACATCTCCTTCATCTCCTGCCAAATCTGATTCTTCCCCCTCTTTTCCCCTCCCCCTCTTCCTCCCATGACCCTTCCACCCTCTACTTCCCTTGATTATATTGTTCCTCTTTCTAAGTAGGACCGAAGCAATCAATCTTTGGTCTTCCTTCTTCTTGAGCTTCATGTGGTTTGTGAATTGTATCATGGGTATTCCACATTCTTTGCCTGATAGCCACGTATCAGTGAGTGCATACCATGTGTGTTTCTTTTGTGAATGAGTTACCTCACTCAAGATGATATTTTCTAGATCCATCCATTTGCCTGCAAATTTCATGAAGTCATTATTTTTCTTTCAGAACTCAAAGGGTCTACTTATTAGGAAGGAAATGTCAGTGCTTTATCCAAGATGAAGAGGTCAGAAAGAGATGGTGGGTTGAAGGACTCTCAGCTGGGACACTTATTGACCACAATGAGGACAGCAGAAGGCACCAGTCCCAGTTCCTGCAGAGGCCGTTCCACGTCAGCCTCTGAGAAAACCCGTCTAGGGAAGCCGCTGAGCAACTGCACAGGGTCCTGGTCCTGTCCAGGTTCCTCCCCACGGTGACGCTCCACATAGAATCTCACAGCTGCCGGGAAAGTTTGAGTCAGTGAAGTCCCATCAGGCAATCTAACCTGTATGTGACACTGGTCATACTCTTGCTTAGGAGCGGGGCTCCTGGCTGGGAGAAGAAGAAACAGGACCTGGATCTGTTGTTGGTGGGGATGACCATAACCGAGAACTCACATTACCACCATACTTCTTGGCTCTCTCTGCTTTGTCCCTTTCAATTTTTTTCTCGAACCCTTTGTCTGGCGGCTAACTACTCAGCCTTCTCTCTCCTCACTCTTCAGCAGCCCGATGCATCTCATCTTCCTGTAGTTTCTGTTGCGCAACTGACAGCTCTTGCCCTTGTCTCTTCCTGTGCTTTTCTGGTTCTAAAACTTCTGTCTCCTCTCTTTCTTCAGGTCCCCGCTGCTTTTGTGTCACAAGTTCCAACATTCTTTTAGTCTGTCCTTGTCTCTCCTCTTCAGTCAAAACGGGTTTGATTTCTCCAGCAGCAAACCCAGATCCTTCAAGGGCCAACTTACTCTAAGAGTGTGGGTTCTCATTCCAGGATATGGCTGAGGGGAGTCTCTAGAGGCTCATCCATATCGGGGTCCTCTTCATGTTCCATGAGCCAGTCCATCGCAGCCTCGATGCCCTGGTTCCGTGTGAGGGCCAGAGCCTTCTCCATGTGTTCCCTGGGAAAGCCCATCTCGATGAGGCTCTCCAGAGCTGTCAGCTCTGCCTTGGTGCCTGCCTCCGCTTCTGTGAGGACTGGGCAGGAGATCCCAGGGACAGGGGGGAGTACACACTGAATGAAGAGAGCAGAGGGGAAATCATTATTTTTAATAGCTGAATAGTACTCCATTGTGCAAATGTACCACATTCTCTGATGAGGGTACATCTGGGTTGTTTCCAGCTTCGAGCTATTATAAATAAGGCTACCATAAACATAGTGGAGCAAGTGTCCTTTTTGCATGTTGGAGCATCTTCTGGGTATATGCCCAGGAATGGTATAGCTGGGTACTCAGGTAGTAGTATGTCCAATTTCTGAGCCAAGGCTGATTTCCAGAGTGGTTGTACCAGCTTGTGATCCCACCAGCAAGGAGGAGTGTTCCTCTTTCTCCACAACGTCACCAGAATCTGCTGCCATCTGAGTTTTTAATCTTAGCTATTCTGACTTGTGTGAGGTGGAATCTCAGGGTTGTTTTGATTTGCAATTCCCTGATTGATTAGTCCGGCCAGCGCTGCTACTCGGGGTCCGTGGGTCACCTCAGGCTGGAGCTTGCACTGGACCTATAGTGAAAAGCAGGCGCTAAAAGGAACAAAGACACCAAGTAGAGTCCATCAGGGCGCGCTTTACTTTTGGGGAACCTGGGCTTAAATAATCAGAGATACACAGTGTGGAACCACACAAAGAGCACAATTTTGCATAAAGTAAATATAGCTTCTAGACACAAAGGCGACTCTCAGGAAGGTGATCTGTTTACAATAAACAAATGACTTCAAACAGCAAAGAAACAGCAGGTCTGTTTCTGGATAGCAGGATCAGCGAGCAGGTTGTGGCTTTGATCCGGCGCAGCAGGGATCCGGGCACAGCAGGTGTGAGGTGTTGGCTTCTGGAATCTCTAGCAATTCTTAGCAGAGATCAGGCAAGACCAAAGGATGCCAACACCTGATGACTAAAAATGTCAAACATTTCTTTAGATGCTTCTCAGCCATTCTAGTTTCCTCAGTTGAGAACTCTCTGTTTAGCTCTGTTCCCCGTATTTTTATAGGGTTATTTGGTTCTCTGGAGTTTAACTTCTTGAGTTCTTTGTGTATATTGGATATTGGCCCTCTATCATACGTAGGATTGGTAAAGATCTTTTGTCAATCTGTTGGTTGCTGTTGTGTCCTATTGACAGTGTCCTTTGCCTTACAGAAGCTTTGCAGTTTCATGAGGTCCCATTTGTCCATTCTTGATCTTAGAGCATAAACCACTGGTCTTCTACTCAGGAAATTTTCCCATGTGCCCATGTCTTCAGGATTTTCCAAATTTTTCTCTTCTATTAGTTTCAGTGTGTCTGATTTTATGTGGAGGTCCTTGATCCACTTGGACTTGAGCTTTGTTCAAGGAGATAAGAATGGATCAATTTACATTCTTTTACATGTTGAACCACCACCATTTGCTGAAAATGCTGTCTTTTTTTCCACTGGATGGTTTTAGCTTCTTTGTAAAAGATCAAGTGACCAGAGGAGTATGAGTTCATTTCTGAGTCTTCAATTCTATTCCATTGATCAACCTGCCTGTCACTGTACCAATACCATGCAGTTTTTATCACTATTGTTCTATAGTACAGCTTGAGGTCAAGGACAGAGATTCTGTCAGAAATTCTTTTATTGTTGAGAATAGTTTTTGAAGTCCTGGGGTTTTTGTTATTCCAAATGAATTTGAGAATTGCTCTTTCTAACTCTATGAAGAATTGAATTGGAATTTTGATGGTGGTTGCATTGAATCTGTAGATTGCTTTTGGCAAGATGGCCATTTTTACTATATTAATCCTGCCAATCCATGAGCATGGGAGATCTTTGCATCTTCTGAGATCTTCGATTTCTTTCTTTAGAGACTTGAAGTTCTTGTCATACAGATCTTTCATTTGTTTGGTTAGAGTCACACCAAGATATTTTATATTATTTGTGACTATTGCGAAGGGTATTGCTTCCCTAATTTCCTTCTCAGCCCATTTATATTTTGAGTATAGGAAGGCTACTGATTTATTAGAGTTAATTTTATATCCAGTCACTTTTCTGAAGTTGTTCATCAGGTTTAGGAGTTCTCTAGTGGAATTTTTGTGCATCCCTGGAATGAAACCTGCTTGATCATGGTGAATGATCAGTTTGATGTGCTCTTGGATTCAGTTTTCGAGAATTTTATTGAGTATTTTTGCATCCATATTCATAAGGGAAATTGGTCTGAAGTTTTCTTTCGTTTTTTGGGTCTGTGTGTGGTTTTGGTGTCAGCATAACTGTGGCTTCATAGAACAAATTGGATAGTGTTCTTTCTGTTTCGATTTTGTGGAATAGTTTAAAGAGTATTGGTATTAGGTCTTCTTTGAAGGCCTGATAGAACTCTGCACTAAACCTATCTTGTCCTGGGTTTTGGTTTTGGTTTGTTGTTGTCATTGTTGTTGTTGTTTTGTTTGTTTTTTTTTTTTTGGTTTTTGTTTTGTTTTGTTTTGTTTTTTCTGGTTGAGAGATTTTAATGACTGCTTCTATTTCTTTAGGGGTTTTGGGATTATTTAGATGGATTATTTGATCCTAGTATCAGGGTATCTGTCTACAAAATTGTCCATTTCATCCAGATTTTCCAGTTTTGTTGCATATGAGCTTTTGTAATAGGATCTGATGATTTTTTTTTAATTTTCTCACTTTCATTTTTTTAATTTCCTCAGTTTCCACTATTATATCTCTCTTTTCATTTCTGATTTTGTTAATTTGGATATTGTCTCTATGCTCTCTGGCTAAGGGTTTATCCATCTTGTTGATTTACTCAAATAACTAGCTCCTGGTTTTGTTGATTCTTTGTATTATTCCTTTTGTTTCTACTTGGTTGATCTTAGCCCTGAGTTTGATTATTTCCTGCCATCTATTCATCTTGGATGTATTTGCTTCTCTTTGTTCTAGAGCTTTCATGTGTGCTGCTGTTAAGCTGCTAGTGTGTGCTTTCTCCAGTTTCTAATTGGAAGAACTCAGAGGTATGAGTTTTCCTCTTAGCACTGCTTTCATTGTGTCCCATAAGTTTTTGGTATGTTGTGCCTTCATTTTCATTAATTCAAAAAAGTCTTTATTTCTTTTTTCTTCCTTGACTAAGTTATCATTGAGCAGAGCATTGTTCAGCTTTCATGTGTATGTGGAATTTCTGGTGCTTTTGTTGTTATTGAAGACCAGCCTTAGTCTGTGGTGATTATTTAAATCTTATATCTGTTGAGGCCTGTTTTCTAACTGATTATATGGTCAATTTTGAAACAGTACCATGAAGTGCTGATTAGAATATATAGTCTTTTGTTTTAGGATGAAATATTTTATAGATATCTCTTTTTAAAAATCCATTTGGTTCATAACTTCTGTTAGTTTCAATGTATCTCTGTTTAGTTTCTGTTTCCATGATTTGTCCATTGATTAGAGTGGGGTGTTTAAGTCTCCCATTATTGTTGTATGAGGTTCAATGTGTGCTTTGAGCTTTAATAACGTTTCTTTTATGAACATGGGTGCCCTTGCATTTGGAGCATAGATGTTCAGAACTGAAAGTTCATCTTGGTAGATTTTTCCTTTGACCAGTATTAAGTGTACTTCCTTATTGCTTTTGGTAACTTTGGTTGAAAATTAATTTTATTTGATATTAGAATATCTACTTCAGCTTGTTTCTTGGAGCATTTGCTTGGAAAATTGTTTTCCAGCCTTTTACTCAGAGGTAGTGTCTATCTTTGTGACTGAGGTATATTTCCTGTGTGCAGCAAAATGTTGAGTCCTGTTTACTTATCCAGTCTGTTAGTCTATGTCTTTTTATTGGGAAATTGAGTTTGTTGCTATTAAGAGATATTAAGAAATAGTGATTGTTCCTTCCTGGTTTTTTGTTTTGTTTTGTTTTGTTTTTAGAGGTGGAATTATGTTTGTGTGGCTATCTTCTTTTGGGTTTGTTGAAAGAAGATTACTTTCTGGTTTTTTTCTAGTGTGTAGTTTCCCCCCTTGTGTTGGCATTTTCCATCTATTATCCTTTGTAGGGCTGGATTTGTGGAAAGATATTGTGTAAATTTGGTTTTGTCAAAGAACATCTTGGTTTCTCTATCTATGGTAATTGAAAGTTTTGTTGGGTATAGTAGTGTGGGCTGGCATTTGTGTTCTCTTAGGGTCTGTATGAAATCTGCCCCAGATCTTCTAGTTTTCATAGTCTCTGGTGAGAAGTCTGGTGTAATTCTGATAGGTCTGCCTTTATATGTTACTTGATCTTTTTCCCTTACTGCTTTTTAATATTTTTTCTTTGTTTTATGCATTTGGTGGTTTGTCTATTATGTGATGGGAGGAATTTCTTTTCTGGTCCAATCAATTTGTAGTTCTGTAGGCTTCTTGTATGTTCATGGACATCTCTGTCTTTAGGTTAGGGAAGTTTCTCCTATACTTTTATTGAAGATATTTATTCGTCTTTAAGTTGGGAATCTTCACTCTCTTTTATACCTATTATCTCTAGGTTTGGTCTTTTCATTGTGTCCTGGATTTCCTGGATGTTTTGGGTAAGGAGCTTTTTGCATTTTGCATTTTCTTAGACTGTTTTGTCAATGTTTTCTATGGTGTCTTCTGCCCCTGAGATTTGCTCTTCTCTCTCTTGTATTTTGTTGGTGATGCTTGCATCTATGACTCCTGATCTCTTTCCTAGATTTTCTATCTCCACAGTTGTCTCCCTTTGTGATTTCTTTATTGCTTCTATTTCCATTTTTAGAATTTGAATGGTTTTGTGCAATTCCTTCACTTGTTTCATTGTCTTTTCCTGTAATTCTTTAAGGGATTTTTGTGTTTCCTCTTTAAGGGCTTCTACCTGTTTACCTGTTATCTCCTGTATTTCTTTAAGGAAGTTATTTATGTCCATCTTAACATCCTCTATCATCTTCATCAGATGTGATTTTAAATCAGAGTCTTGCTTTTTTGGTGTGTTGTGGTATCCAGGGCTCACTGTGGTGGGAGAACTGGTTTCTGATGATGCCATGTAGCCTATTCTGTTGCTTATGTTCTTGCCCTTGCCTCTTGCCATTTGGTTATCTCTGGTGTTAGCTGGTCTTGCTGTCTCTGACTGTGGCTTGTCCCTCTTATTAGCCTGTGTATCAGCATTCGTGGGAGACCAGTTCTCTCCTAGAGGAATTTGGGTATGGAGAGCTATGGTAGAGGGTAAACTCCAGGATACAGACTGAAACTGGAAGGATCCTGTCCCTGGCCATTCTTTGTTCCTGTGTCCTGATGGCTCTGGTGGGTCACTCTTGGGCCAGGAATTTGTGCAGAAGTGGTGGTCTCACCTGTACTCTCAGATGTGTCAGCACTTTGGGAGACCAGCTTTCTCCAGTACCTGGGTATGGGGAACTGTGACACAGGGTCTGCTCCAGGCACAGATAGCTTTCTTCATTATTTTAGCATGGAACATAAAGTATTCTAAGACTATAATTTTTAATTAAATTTTTACTTTAATATTTTATTGCATGTTTTATTTATTATTGTAATACTTCACCAATAACATTTAAGAGTGAACTCTACAACTGTGCTGTGACTTGGTGTCATCTAATAATGACTCTTGGGTTTGTAATCTCTTTATTACCTGTTAGTTCAGTAGTGAATTAGCATAAATAGTAGGAAGGTGACCAGTGCCTGAGTGCCTAAGACATGAAACATATGTGCATATCATGGGTGATAGGTACAGAGAGATCACAAAAGAAACAATACATCACATTCCAAACTGGTAAGGATACTTAAGACAATATATTTGGCACCATGCAATAAAATTATTCCAATCTATTACATTATAGCAATTGTTCTAAATGCTGTATGAAGGGATAAGCACTCAGTGGTTAAGTTCATTAGTTTTCCTGGTGTTGATGCCTACAGATGCAATGGAGATTGGGAAATCCTCAGAATTGTACAGTGTTACCATGCCTCCCTCTTCTTATAGATTATTGCATG
>JADRCD010193887.1:0-11844 GCA_019843815.1 Montemys delectorum
AAAAAAAAAAAAAAAAAAAAAAAAAAAAAAGTAAACGGCAAACTTTCATAGGGTCAGCTTACCGTGTAATAAGTCTAGTCACTAGAATGAATATGAAGGAATATTCTCCCCATAGCTTCAGCGTTCTCCTACAAGTAAGTCTAAGTATTTGGATGACAAAACTGATTTCAATTCCCCAAATCACAAAACTCTAAAGGAAGTTAGCACCTTCAGAAGTAATTCTGTCCTGACTCAAAGTCATTCTTACTTATCTGAGTCTGCTCTGAAAATCACATTTAATTACATAGCCTACTTCTGGACTTCCTGTGACACAGATCCAGAAGTTAGACTTTTGTATCCACTTGGAATGACAACAGTCGCAAAGTAGAAATGTAAAAACAGCGTGGGAGGGGGCATGCATTAAGGAACATCACTTTCTTTAGATACTGGGTGGTACACTGCAGGAAGAATCCTTGAAACGTGTCTTCTAAATTAAAAGTATAAAAGCAAGCTGACCCTATGAAAGTTTGCCGTTTACTTGACTGTTTTGTTACTGTTTTTAATTACCCTCCCTTGCTGGAAATATTTACCACACCGCTCTTTCAGAAACTCACCGTATATTAAGGAGCATTCTTAGAATAGTTTGAAAGGTTAATGAGCTCACCTTGCCAATAAGAGAACTCTTTCTTCATTTTGCCACTACCACCACCCAGATAATGTCCGTTAATAAAGTTGCTTTTTCACTGCTAACTATTGACAAGATTTTCC
The DNA here is from genome assembly GCA_019843815.1 of Montemys delectorum. Taxonomy (NCBI): domain Eukaryota; kingdom Metazoa; phylum Chordata; class Mammalia; order Rodentia; family Muridae; genus Montemys; species Montemys delectorum. The sequence continues at coordinate 748 of JADRCD010193887.1, forward strand.
CTTTAAAGCAGATTTTAAGAACCCGAGGCATAAGGCCTATCATAGAAGGGTCTTCGGAACAGAAGGGAAGGCCCGCTTACCTGCTGCACACTGGCGACTCTCATGTAGGAGTCCAGGACAATCAACAGAGGCACGTGGAAATTTTTACCTTCAAATAACTTGGAGGCTGGAAAAGAAGAGGGCAAATGGGTAATGAAAACAAAGTTACAACCTACAGCATCCTTTCGATCTTTCCGGGATCTCAGCTCCCTGAAGGAAGGGAGTGGGGTGTCCAAGATTAACACTCAAGTGCAGGATAAAGTTTGCAGAGGAGGGAGGGGCTGCAGGCACTACCGCGGTCGGAGTAGGTGAACACCAGCATGTCCTCCAGGAGCTGAAGCAAGGTCTCGATCTGCTTGCCTTCCTGGACATTATTCAGCCTGACTATCAACTTCTTCAGAACCTCCTCCTCCTCTTCCTCTTTGCAGCCCTGACAGGCCATGGTGCAGCCAGCGGGGGACTGCGGCGAGCTGGGAAGGCTCCTGCTCTCCGAGCTGATCGGCCGCCTCCGCAGCAGGCCCAGCCCTCGGTCCCCGGCCGCGCCCAGACGGCGACGGCGACCGCCCCTGCCCAGTCTCAGCCCGGCCTGCCCAGCCTCATCGCACCGCTGGGAACTCCGCCGGGGGAGGGGGCGGCGGGGGGGGGGGGGGCGGGAAGCGAAAGCTGCCACCGCGCGTTCGCGATCTAAGAATAGCAACAGGGCGTTGGGAAAGGAGGACACCGCCCAGTTGGCCCCTCTCAGGAAAGCAGATTCTTTTCAGAGTTCTCCCTATAGGGAGAGGAGTAATTTTCTCCCTAAAGAATGAAGCATTTAACTCTCAAAATTGGCCAGCTACATGGATGGCCTTTAGGAGTAAGAGTTGTTTGCTTGCTAGTTAACCGGAGCTCTGGTTGCCAAAAGGCCTCTTGGCTGTTTTGAGTTTGCAGGCAGGGATCTGGGAGCTCTGATTCAGCTCTCTGCTCTGGAGGATGGAACTCACAGCACAGTCAGTGAAACAAAGGTTGGAAGAAACAGCCTTTAAATGGTATTCATGGTCGGAACTAGTTAATAGTCAGGAGCTCTAAAGTTAAAAGGGGTATTCTGAAAGCCGGTGCAACACAGGAACCAAAGAAATCTGAGGCCATCCTTGCCTCATACAAATTCAAGGCCAGCCTGGGCTACATGAGCCTACCTAGAAAGAAGGAATGGGAGGGGGAGGGGAGAGAAAAAAGAGAGAGGAAGTAGAGGGAGAAGAGAGGGGGAGAGGGAAAGGGAAGGAGGGATAGAGGGAGAGAGAGAGGGACAGAGGAGGGGGAGAGGGTGAAGAAGAGGGAGGAGAGGTAGAGAGGAGGAGGAGGAGGAGGAGGAGGAGGAGGGGGGGGCAGACCTGGAAGGCATGGTGCTAAAGCATTCCTATGAAGAAGGTATTGAATTCCAAAAAGAAAGTAAAAGAAAATGTCCAAATATTAAGATTTCCAGGAAAAGAAGTCTCTGGTACAGTGCTGTAGTCAAGGCTTGGATGATCTATGGTTTTAGATGACCCAGCCTCAAGGTTATTTACACAAGAGGAGAATTAGACCAAGTAAGCATTTCATGGCTTCTAGTTCCTTAACATCCTGATGACAATTCCAAAATGGTTGAGGTTTCCTTTCCTTACTGAGGAGATGTCTTTGGGGTTAGTAAGTGAGGGGCTTGCAGTAACCCCAGAGACAGAGGGGTTTGGAGGGCAGATTGAGAGCCAAGAGCCAAGAAGGTTTGTCCACACGCTGCACTTTAGGCAGAACCAGAAAGCAAATTTCCATCAGCTGGGTTCTGAGTGCTTTTTGTTGCCAAGGGTTTTCACTTTTGCATACATATGAAAACGTTTGTATTTGAAAGGAGAGAGAGTTAGGATTTGCTTCCAAGTAACCCAGGATTGAAGGGTGGGGTCAGAACAGGAAGAATTAGACATGAAATGACAACTTTAGAACTGGGAATTCTGGAAGGTAAGAGGTGGTTTCCTGTGGCATTGCACCTCTCTGTGTCTAATTCTCCACAATGAGACAAAACTCTCAAGTGATGGCCTTTATGAGAACTGTATTACCTCTTGTATGTGCTTTCATGACACGATTCAGCTTCGGAGGACTACATACCTCAGGTTTTCATTCACTTTTTTCTAATTTTATTCACTTCTCATAAACACACACAGACACACACACACACACACACACACACACACTCACACACACTCACACACAAAACAAAAACCTTGCCAGAAATTGAGACTTATGCCTCTTCAAAAGAAAATTCTAAGTGACACCGTGTATCCCAAGTGCCCTGCTTCTGTCACCCACCTGTAGACCTCCATACTCAGCAGGCTACCAAACAGGCTGTACTCTGAGCTCTCTGCTGGGAACATTTTCCAGAAGCTACTACACCTTAGGGCAAAGTATCCTTGAGTTTTAAACATTACTCATTGATTGACTACAACTCCAAGACTCATTAACTTCCCAGTTAGCAAGAATGAAGATGATGGCTGCAGACAGAAATTCATGACTAAGTATTCGAAGAATAATAAAATAATACTAAATATTTACCTAACTGGCCAGCCACAGCAAACACCAAGACAAATTACAGATGGGCTAAAAAGCAAATAAAAAAATAATTAGGAGACACTAGATATTAAACATTATTTAATCCTGCATAAAAAGCAAAGGCAGGGACAGAAGACACATGACGTTAACATTTGTGATTCATTAAAACTCAGATATTCTGCCATCAGAGGAAAGAAAAAGGTAACCAAAAGGAAAATTGTAAATGGGTGGGGCTTGCATATGGAAAAAACAATTAACCCGAAGAGTTACTACATCACTGGAGAGGCAGCACCCCACAGGCATTTCAAAGAATATGTAAATTTACTGTAAATGAGTAGGAAGTCTAAGAAAAATATTTCCATCTCTATAAAGAATGTGCTCAGTAAGATCACTGCAATTTTGTGTGTGAATTAACAATGAGGAAAAGAATGGGGATAAATCTAAAAATACAGATATACAAAACTTTTGCAAAGAAATGAACAAACTCTTAAAACATAAATAACTGACTATGTCATATCAATAGGAAGATTTAATATAAAAAGATATGGTCTCTTAACAGTAACAGAAGTATAACATTAATCACATCCATCTATATTACAGAAAGTCCTAAAGGTTAGAATATCTCAGGCACTTGTGGTGAAAGAATTTTTCAAATATCCATGATTCAGGGACATAGTATCCTTTGTGTATCTCTTCCCCAGAGGAAGAAACAGTAACACTGGGGTCACAGAGGGGACCAGTCCAGGAAGCATGGTTTATCCAGCTCATAGAGACGTCCTAGGAATCAGGAACAGGTGTTTTCATTACTAACAGACATACAGAGGGCACCAAGTCAGATTTCCATTTGAGGCTCCACACATTCCATCCTGAAATCCCTAAATAAGCTACAGTGTGTACAATATATGAAACTTTGGATAAATTTGGATAAAGGGATAGGGAAAGAGTAACACAGTATACAGTATTACACAGATGGGAGGATGTGTGAGGAATAGGTGTGTGATAATATATATTTAGAACAATATTTAGCATAATAATGTATTATCCCTAATTATTATTCTAATATTATATCCCTAAATATAACCTACTCAATCTGTACAAAGTTACTTGCATGAATATTTTCATAGCTGACTATTTGGTATTGGTCAACCAAGTTTTGAGCATCTTCTCCAAGTAAAACTATTTCTCTTCTTTCAGCATTCCTTATTTGTCAACAGCTTTTTTACAGACTTGAGGCCTGCAGTCATTCCCTCATGCACTTTGTCATTAGACAATGTTGCCATCTTTGTTCAGGCAGTCTTGTTGAGGAGACTTTATGGAAAGCTTTTGACTTTACTAGGAGGTACAATCCCACAACAAACTCCTTGATCTGGCAATGACATTATTTCCACTTCTTCTTACACAATGCTCCCTAAGCCTTAGGTGCCAAAGTGTTTTATAGATGTATCCATTACAACTAAGATTCATAACTCTACGTGTTGAGTGTCTGTTGTCTTCTGTAATAGTCCAAATATGTTACAAAGAAGTTTGCCCAGTGACCGGTAAAGACTACACTTACCTGTGGATACGAGGACAAATATTTAGGATGTAGCTAGGGATCATGCTTGTTTAGTGAAGTAGAGGTTGTGTACTCTCCTCCAAAATCCATGACTTCACTAGCTTTGGGTACTTGGCTCCGTTTCTGGTACCAGGCATGGTTTGCCTCTTGTTGTGTGATTCTTAAGTCCAATTAGAGAGTTGTTTACCAAAATGGCGTCCATGCAGCTGGTGAAGACTTGGGGTTATCAGGTCTTGCTCATCTCCGTTCAGGTTCATAGACATCGTAGGTAAGCAAGACTGTTGGCAACTTCTTTCCACTGGAAGCTTGCATAACACATTCTGATGCCATAACAGCTAGTCCTGAGAGTGGAGGCACTTAGGTTAGTTCCAGCTCAGGGATCTCTGGGTTCTGCCTCTGAAGTACATTATCCTCAGTACTAGGGTTTCACCTTCCATATCTTGGGTGAAAATATGAACAATAGCCATAGCCTGTATGTTCCTGGAGTCTCTTGGAAGCACTCTATACCAACTCAGAAGAGGATTTCCCATGCCTGGCATTTTTTTAAGTGGTCTTTGGCTCTTGGAGGGAGCACTGTTGGCCTATATAAAAAGATTTCATTTCAACTACAGATGTATATTTATACACACATTTATGTGTATAATAGGGTTTCCTTTTTTAGGTAAATAGTTAATAATAATTCCTTCTTCAGATATCTTTCTTATTTTACCATACTACTTCTTCTGTATTTATCTTCCCACTTCTCAGTTAGAGTCCCCTTCATTTCCAAGTCCTCAATTATTCCCTGGAGTTCCGTCTCTGTCCCCCTCAATCCCTCCCTCAGCAATGCCCTCTTTTCACTTTCCTGGTTTCTGCAGTTCCTCTAGGTTATGTACTCACCTCTAATGTTTTGGAGCCAGGAGTCTCTGATCCGAGAGAACAAATGATGTTTGTCATTCTGTGTATGGCCTATCTTAGATATTATATTTGCTAGTTCCACCCACTTATCTACAAAATTCATAATTTCATTTGTCTTTAAGGCTGAATAGTATCCCATGGTTTATATTTTCATTCTTTCAATTGTTGATTGGAGGACATATTTTGTTTCATTTCCTATCTATTATAAACAAAGTAGCAATACAATGGGGCTGAGCAAGTATTGATAGAGTGGCCACTTGCCAAGGAGAGGTATAGATGGATCCTATGGTAGATTTAGTTTTAGATTTTTTTGAGAATTCTCCACAGCAATTTCCACAGTGGCTGCACCAGTTTGACGAACCTGCCCACCAACAGTAAATGAAGGACGCTCGCTCTCTCCTACTTCTCCCCCAGCTTTTGTTGTCTGATGTTTTGTTAATCTTTGCCATTATGACTGGGGATAAGATGAAGTCTTGAAGTTCTTTTGATTTTCATTTCTCTAACTGCTTTGGATGATGAACACTTTTGAGGTATTACTTAGCTACCTTTTTTCTTCTTTTGTGAATTTTCTGTTCATTTTCTAGGTTAATTTTTGAATGACTCGTTTCATTATTTTATAGGCCTATATATATTCTGAATATTAATCTTTGCCAGGTATATAGCTAGTAGACATGATCTCCCATTCTTTGAGCCTCTTCTTCACTTGGTTGATCGTTCCTTTAGCTGTGAAAAAACTTTCTAGTTTCATGAATTGACAACACTACCACTCGTCAATAGCTTGCCTTAATTCTTGGGCAAATTGGGCTCTATTCAGAAAATCCTTCCCTGCATCTATGTCATGTGAGGTATGGCCTCTTTTCTTCTCACAGTTTCAGGGTTTCAGATTTCACATTGGGGTCTTGGATTTGTTTGGAGTTACTTTTTGTGCAGAGTGATACATATGGATCTAACTTAATTCTTCTGCATGTGGACAACTTGTTTTTACAGCATCATTTGTTGAAGATACGACCTTTTTTCGAGACTATTTTACGTCCTTTTTTTCCAGACTGTTTTTGACTTCTCTGTTAAATACGAAGTGGCAAAAGTTAAAATGTTACAATGAGACAAGTGTCACTCAATAACAGTATTTTAATATTGTAAAATATGCCTGGCCTCATCCTGTGCCCAGTTGGACTTTTGTCAACTCAGTCAAACTAGACACATTTGGAAAAAGGGGATCTCAGGTGAGAAAATGCCTCTATCAGGTTGACCTCTAGCCAAGTCTGTGGGGTATTTTCTTAATTAATTATTGATGCTCAGATCTCTGCAGGCAGTGCCTCCCCTGGGTGGGTGGTCCTGGGTAGTATAAGGAGGCAGGATGAAAAAGGAAAGGACATGAGGAGAAATCCTCCAGGTTCCTGCTTGAAGTTCCTGCCTTGATTCCCTTTAGTGTAGCTGACCTGGGAGCTGTGAGATGAAATAAATCTTCCGGCCACGTTGCTTTTGGAAATGTTCTTCATCACTGCAATAGAAAGCAAACTAAGGTTTATATTTTACACCACACATACACACACACACACACACACACAAATGTGTGTTGGAATAAGGTCTTCCTGGAAATGCATCTAAAGCTAGGTGGTGGCATACATCTGCAATCTAAGCTATTGAGAGGTGGAAGCAGTTATGTTGTGCCATGGTTGTTCGTTACTATTACTCTGATGAAGCACCATGACCAAAGCAACATGGGGAGGAAGGGGTTTATTTGGCTTCAACTACAAAGGATTTGATGCCGTCTTCTGGCCTCCTTAGTCATCTGCAATAATGTACACACACACACACACACACACACACACACACACACTTCATAATAAACCTTTGAAAGTAAAGTAGGGGCCAGATTGTTACACAACTCGGTAGGGCATTTGCTTAGTATGGGTGAGACTCTGGCTTGGATCTTCAGCAACTGCAAATTAATTACTATCAGAACAGTGCAAAGAATCCTGGAAAACAAGGTCTTTTATTCTAATGGTAGAAGAGTTGAGACTTGATGTGGGTATCTGGGAAAGCACATTAGTTAGCCAACTCCAGGCACCAACAAAAGCAAGAGAAGGTAACAAGGACTGAACTGGAAAAGACCTATTTGAATGATTGAACTTCAACAACACACCACACTGATAAGCATTTTACGCAATCAAAACAACACAGACCAAACAGACACTGAAACATAATTCCCCGGCTCCCCAAAAGATACTGAATTGACTACAAGCAATGGCCTAAGTCAGCCTCAGTCTCAAAATCTTTCATGGTGAACTGTCTATTCCTCAGTGATGTCTCTACCCACACTGCACAGATGTCCCCAGCACAGTGCAGCCACCTTATGAATAATGACTTGGATGATAAAGAAATAGACGTGGAGAACAGCAGCTAAAGAAACTCCCCAAAGCATCATCAGAGGCAGAGATGAACTGAGTGACATGCCTATCCCAGGCCCCAGTGCAATTCCCACCGCTTTCTATTTCTAGATCAAATTTCCTTAAACCAGAGGGAAGCCATCTAACTATTATGTGAACTCCATGTTCTCCAAGAGACTTTTCCAGTTTCTGCAGTAGATAACATTTATAACTGCATTTGAGTCATATTTTCATATATCCACTCAAATAATCTTATTACAATCAAGCATAAGCTACCCTGAATGTAGAGAAGGGGCATGTTTAGTCTCTGAGAATTAAATGCCAGGAATATGTTCTAATCTGTTTGTTTTGTTTCTTTTCATTTTGAGACAGATTCCAGCTATTGGAATTTACTAACATGAGCCACCATGCTTGAGTTAATTTTCCTATTGCATTTGAATAGTAAGAGTATACTGGGGCTGAAATCATATATTAATTCACCCCCAAAAGATCATTGATTTCATGTTGGTATGTTGTGGTAAATTTTTAACCCAATTTACCAAATCAATCAATTCACAACTCAATTAATTGGTATACATGCTACTCGCCTAGATTGGGCAGATCTACCACTACACTACTCTATTCCCATCTATTAGAAGAAGGCTAATAAGGAGAAATCTCATATGACTTGCGATTTCTCCAAGCCACGAGCTTCAGCTCCATCTTCCTTCCACCTCATCCTCCTCCATCGTTCTCCTCTCCAGTCTCCTCCCCTGTCTCCTCTCTCTCTTCTCCCCCAAACTTCAGCTCCACCTTCCCTCCTGCTGCCCAATCATCAGCCTTAGCCTTTATTTGAAAAGTTAAGGTGTGGAGAAGGTTCACAAGGCTCCTGTACACGTGATTCACTCCTCGTCTGTAGTGCTTTCCAGGAGAGGAGAATTAAAAGAATTCTAAAATACAAGACCAGGGCTATCCACAACATTGGTAGACATATTCTAGGTGGTCAGAGATATTTGTTAAGTGAAACAATATGATTAGACATGATATTTAATTTTTGCTGGTAAAACTATATTAAGATGAGTAAGACTATGACTCTTTATATTTCATTCCTTATCAGAAAAAAAAAATAATGTAAAGTTTCTTTAGAAAAACATGTCTTTTACAAGTCAATTAATGAATAGTATCTTCGGACTATAGTTATATATTCTTATCAAACATTAGCACCTCTATAAAGTAAAGGCACAGGCATGCTTACTTTGCAAAATAAACACGGATGTCAATCTTTCATCACTGGTCCTATGGTTACTAAATTCTTCAGATGTTATCTGTTATTACAAACAAAAGATTTTAATTAAGCCTACTAATAGAAGCATATATATTTATATGGCATTTATGATTTAATTGTTTAATTACTTTAGACTATCCCGCTGTCGATTAATAAGGCTATCACATAGTAATCGTTATAATAAGAGCAATAACTATGCCTTCTTGAGAAGCACAATAAATACTGAGCCTGCCCAGAGGATGTTAGGTGTAAATGAGGAAGGGACCTGGGAGCAATGACAAGGGGCACATAGAGAGAGATGAGAGGAGGTAGTTCACACTCAAAGGGGAAGTAGGGGTGGGGGGAAGTATTTACCAGCAAGGTTGAGAGCAGGAAGGGCTGAAACATACTCTTGAGATTAGGTAACAGAGGTGCTTCACTGGAAACAATCTGCACCAAGGTGACCCCCAAAGACCAGCTGGAGCATGCCTGCCCCTCCCCCACACATTTGTGCAGAAATAGCAAGCGATATACAAGTGGGTTGGTTTCTGGATGCCTTGGTTATTAATGAAGTGTTATATTTTATGTTTAAAGTAACTTTGAAAAGTGTTCTGCCTCACTTGCCTCTTGCTGATTTCTACATTCTAATGCCTCCCTTTTCCTCAAATGAGTCACCCCCAGAGTGCAAGCAACATCCTTCTAGAAAGAAAACTAAAAGTAAGTTGCTACAAACAGTTAGGAAACATGTTCTTTAATTGCACACAGAAATGAAGCATTAAAACAGAAAAGAAAAATATTCTACTTGTCAAAAGAGAATAATGCTATGGACATCCAAAATATAGAAACCACAGGAGTGGGCTTCAAATCACACAGAACTCAGGCAGCAGTTGAAGGTTAAAATGAACCAGATCAACAGATAAGACCAAAAGTAATGAAGTCACTTTGAAGAGAGGCCACAGTACCCAAGCAAAAACATACAGTCTTAAAGATTTTGTATATTTTTATTCTGTGTATGTGTGTTACTTGTATATAAGTTTGTGTACCATCTACATGACTAGTGAGCAAGGAAGGCAGGAGAGGGCATTGGATCCCATGGAACAGGAGTGACAGATGACTATCAGCTACTATATGGGTGCTGGGAAACAAACCTCTGTCCTTTCCTTCACTGCTGAGCCGTCTCTTCAGGCTCCAAAACATTGTATTCAGTGATTAAATGCACTGACATATCTGAAGGCCAAATGCACTTCTGTGGGAGATGTTGGACTACAAAAGCACAGAAAACAACAAAACAGACAGCTTTGACTAATGCTAGCCTAGGAAAACCACGACTATGATTAATTGAGGCTGAGGGAAGCATGAGAACATGCCTTGACGTGGATTCTCAACTCTCTGGAAAAGTCACCCTATTACTAAGATCAGTGAATTAAAAGTTATGGCAATATTTTATTACCAATCTGCTATTTCATATGTGGCGGTGCACCTTTAGTCCCAGCATTTGGAAGGCAGAAAGAGGCAAATCTATGAGTTCGAAGCTAGACTAATCTATATAGGGAGTTCCCAGGACTACATTATGAGACCCTCCCTCAAAAAGGAAAGAAATCAATTATATGCTAGACACTAACAAAAGTTGCCAGAATCCACATGTAGGTGGATAGGGATGTTCAATGTTGTGTGGAAGCAGAGGTCACTCTGAAAATACATTAAGAAGGAAAGAAAACATTTTAAATAATAAAGCTAAATTAAAGAAAAGTTTCTTCTCACCAACATGCCTGGCAAAGCTTGAAGGTGAAAGAGAGAAAGAAGGATGCCTGAAACTCAGTAGTGTTTAGTATGGCTAGAGCCAGAAAGGAGGGTGAGCCAGAGAGGGGTCACAGGTCCAGTTCCCCCAAGGCTCACTCTGATCTGGAGAGCAGGGGGAGTTCTAGGCTTGCACTGTGTTAGTTGTATTCTATATAGACATTTAACAGAGGTGCTGGTGGTCGTCTAGGAGGCTGTCAAGCGAGAATAAGGACTCAGAAATGAACGTCCAGGAGAGACAGAGACTGAGACACGGAGAATGTTGGCACCATTCACCCAACCGGTGAACACCACATGGGGAGCGGGGCTGGGGAAGGATGAAGAGGTACAAGAGAATTGGGTATGATTTTTCTAAGGGAATGGCCGTGTGTGTGTGTGTGTGTGTGTGTGTGTGTGTGTGTATTAATATATACACATAATATATATATATACAAACATAATATACACATATACATATATATACATATGTGTATATTAAAGGGGATTTACTAGAATGGCTTGTAATCCATAAGGCATGGGGAGACCAACAGTGGTCCTCTTCACCCTGGAAAGCCTGAGAACTTGATTACTGCATGGACCACAAAACTGATGCCCTGCTGGGCTGTCCCCATCTGGCACTGAGG
>JADRCD010193888.1:0-17833 GCA_019843815.1 Montemys delectorum
AAAACCACTAATGGTAGTAAATAGAGTTGATGTTAAATGTTACAAGTGGGTGGACTTAACGTGGCATAATTCAGAGAGGGAGAGAGAGGGTTGCTGGTAGCAGAGCATAGTCTGAAATGAAATGGAAAAAAGGAAAATCACAAAGCTAAGAATTTATAGGATAGTGCCAGGTTTTAGAGACAGGTTCTAGGATTAAAAAAAAATAAGGTTTCTCTTTTAGATAAAGGGAGCTCTGGGAATGTTACTTAAACAAAAAGCAACAAAGAAGTGAGTTCTGTGTGTTGTGCTCAGAGAAGGGCACTGCTGAGAATGTAAGGGAAAGGAGGGAGTAGCTGGGCATGGTCAGCAATGTAAAGGAGGAATGCTGGTAAGTAAATCAGAGCAGTGAGGAAGGAGAAACCCTGATGGATATGAAAGAAATGGGGAAGAAATTCACAATGGTGGCAACAGTGATAAGAAGAGAATTTTGGAACCAGAAAAACTATTAATTTTGAGGTGCCCCAGAAGGGTCAAGAAGAATTAGGGCCAAGAAAATACATTGAATGTTGTACTGGCAAGGACTTAAGAGCATTTCAAAAGCAAGGTGGCAGTTTAAGCAAAGAGGAGTTGAGGGTGTCTGCATGGAGCCATGAGTATAGATTTCCTTACTGGTGCTCTGAACCTGAAAGAACACTGTATACATGTACTGCTGGTGTGACTGCTCCTGCGGTTGATGAAAAGAGAGAACAAAAGATGGTCATAGAAATACAATCTCCACCTGAGTCATGGCTCTTGAAGGGAGAGAAGGAAAAGCTGAAGAACATCAGGAGAATGGTTAAAGAGACTTGATCAGTGCAGTTAGGAGGAAGTAACATTTAGAAAATGTCAGCACAGAGGAGGAAACATACTATTTAGCAGCGATGCCCCTCTGGTTTTATCGTAAATAGCAAATTTCTGAGAGATGGACTTGGGGGTTTATGAAGAACAGACTTGATTGGTTTGGTAAATTGAACAGAAGAACTATTGAAAAGCAGAAAGGACCCTGATGCACTCAGGCTGTTTCACAGTGGGCCCTAAGAGGCTGTGATTCTGGAGAACTTCAGGAGACAAGGGACGACAACATGTTAGTGGTCTATAAACAGACAGAGAATTGGAATCACAGAGAACCTGAGAATAGAGTGGCTAACCTGATGTGGTAAAAGTCAGAAAGGGTAGTAGATGTGTTGGAATATGTTCTCCAAGGTCTAAAGTATAGAGATGGTGAAGCTGAAAGATTATACCTTGTCTCAGAGAAAAAGGAAGAATCATATACTGGAAGAAGTGGAAGATGCAGATACTGTGTTCAAGACCAAACATGGGACTTATAACTACTACTAATGAAATATGTGGGTTGGACCAAAATCAAAATTATAATCCAGGATCATGGCCTCTGAAGAAGTATGCTCTATAATGAAAGCTATGTCTGTTTTTCTAAATTTAAATTAATATTCTGGTTTTACAGGAATGAAAAACAAGTGATTAAATTAAAATAACTTAACCTTTGAGACTGTTAGGAACAGAACTGCAGTCCTAATCTAATGTGTTGCTGATCACATTTTACTGTATCTTTTTTAGTGACTTCTAAGCCAAAGAAATAAAAAAGTGGAACTTGCTTGTTTTGACTCTCTCCACATAGTCCAGGCCAGAAAAACAAAACTTCCCTTTTTTCATGAAGTATGTTAGGAGACCATGAGTAATGCAGCTGTGCAGGCCTGCATTGCTCAGAGCTCCGTGTTTTCCGTGTCCGTTAGGAAGAGATATTCCCTCCAAGCTTCAGAAGAGCAGCTGCCATGGTGCTTAGGACATTGTTACAGCATCTTCTTCCTTTCAGTCAGGCTTCTGTCAGGGTGACTGGGAGACTGGCCCTGTAGCTGAGGATGCGATAGCAAGGCCTTTCTTTCTGTCTCACATACTTCACTCACTGTTTGAGAATTCTCCATTAATACACTCTAGCTTTGACCCACTATGTCTTTATTCAGTTCCGTGGGTAAGTTTCTTGAAAATGAGGCTCAATGACCAGAGAGTGAGCAGTGACAGGTTAAGACACCAAGGCCAGACTGTTCTTATAATTTCAGAACTGGGCAAAGTGACAGCTCACAACCCAGAGAATTCTTCTTGTTCTGGTAGAATGAACATGGGGCCTGGAGACAGGAGACTTACAGCTGGTACTTACGACTGTAAGATAGCTCAGGATGAACCTCCACTTCTGGTACTTACAACTGTAAGGTAGCTTAGAGTGAACCTCCATTTTTCTGTCCAATAGAGGTAATACCTACCATTGAGAGATGTTTTACATGCAATAAATACCAAATATGAATGCTGCTAGTATAGTACAATGGCAGTTGATCATCTTACAAGCTATATTCTTCTCAAAAATGCTACAGGTTTATAAAAAAATACCCTTGGCCAGTTTGTGTTATGGTTCTAGGGGTATAGAGGCTGCAATGAGGTGCTAAAATACGATTCTACATCTCATACCATTCCTTTCTTCCTAAAGCCTCTATCAGACCCTTAAGTAATACACACGGTGCTAGGACTACAGGTATGTGCCACCACATCTAACTGCCCTACATTTCTTAAAAGGTGAGATCATGTGGGACTGTCCTATTTTTAGTGGTCCTCAGGAAGAATTCTTTTATCCTAACAGAAGTTTCTGTATCACTTACCACCATACTTTTTCATTATTAACTGACGGAGGACCAGCAGGGTAAATATAAAATGTAATCAGAATTTCTATATATGTGTACACAAGGACCCTAATCCTTCCTTGTGAAAGATCACTAGTTACATCATATGGTTATATAAGAAAGAATCATCAGAGGGCTAGGAAAGAGGCTTAATGGAGGTAAAGTGCTTGCTGTGTGTGTGAGGACCTGAGTTTAAGTTCCCAGGACCTTTGTAAAGCTGGATAAGGTAGTGTGCATCTGTAATCCCAGTGCCCTTATGTGAGTAGGAGACAGAAGACTTCTCCCAAAACCTATGCTGCACTCACATACATGAACAGGAACAAGTATACATGCATACATACATGTACAGCACACAAAAATACATGAAAGAGTTAACAATATAGATTTTTATCAAATAGAGTTTTGAATACTACCCACTGGATGATTTGAGGTAAAAGAGTGAGAAATACAAACTAATTTCCTTTAAGTTCTCGTAAGGAGGAATCCCTTCTAATGGCCCATCCTGTGGAGAGGGTGGCTGCGATAGGTTTGATTTCTGGAACTTCGATCAAAGGGCAGTTTCTACCCTAGCAAATAATATTTGCCATGAGTACATTTGATCTTTATCTCTCTGGAGAGAAAAGAAGAAAGGGAATTAGGGAGATGCAGAGCACACAGACTGCCAGCATCAAAGCCAGTATCAAAGAGGACAAGAAATTACTCACGACTGCCTTTGACTATTTTGTTTTGCTCTCCCCTGTCTGGAGCATTAAGCCTTCAGCAAGGCCCCAGTTGTCTTGCCCCTTGTAGATTTAGGTTTCTGGAATTACAGCTTTGGAAGACTCAAAGAATACAGACTCTGAACAGAAGAAGAAAGCTTGTTTTCATAGAAATTTCACATGAGAGAAAACTGAGGGCTCACGCTCCCCGTGTCTCTCTGAGTGCCTCCAATTGTATGACTTCCTGACTGTATGTAGACTGACATCTAGGCAGCCTCACAGTTTGCCTTTGCCACTTTATGTTGATACCCTGACTGCTTAGAAGCCACATTTGCCTTTCAATGGCACCCAATGAGATGCTCTCTGGTAGAGGAGCTGTACCATCCATTACACAGTTGTGCCACTTAAATGACCAGGCTGGGGGACATTATGAAACCAGTTCTTTGGAAATAAGCAGTCCAGCTTCCTCGCCTGAAAGATGCCCTCCACACGACAATCCCTTTACGTATTTGGAAATACCTTAAGCATTGCCAGAGAGCTGTCACAGTGTGCCTTCCATGCCCACTGTGGATCCAGTGAGTCTAGAAATTCACACGTTCTGATTAAAAGACCTACTTTCTTCTATCTTCAAACTTTACTTCTGATGAAAGTTTAAAATTGATTTTAAAAGACTTTGAAAAGCATATATTAAACCCAATATCACATACCTTTTGAAAGTTTCTGTTATCCTTCATAATTCTACCCACTGTAAGATGTACAGGTATGCTAATGCAGTTCATACCACTTTTTATTCTTACATATTTTACCCAAAATGCTAAGAACGCTTATTTAAGCTTAAGGTCTCAGATTGTTGGTTCTTCATCCTAATTTTAGGGATTCTTAGACCACCTATTCTTACCTTTATTTTCCAATATTGAGTAACCCAAACTTTTTTACAAGTAGGTATCCTGAAGGGTCCACTGTGTGTGTGTGTGTGTGTGTGTGTGTGTGTGTGTGTGTGTGTATAACAATCGATATGATCATCAAAACCTTTGAAAACTACCAAGTAATTTAGATAACTAGACAAACAGGAAAGTAGAGATTATCCTAAAATAATATTGCCTTAAAAATTACTTGTTTTGGTAGCAAAAATGATAGATGCTAGTGTATTGGCTTTTAGAAGAGATGGTTAAAGAAGTTGAAAGTATTTTGAGCCATATTGTGAAACTCCATAGAAAATTAACTTTAGGTGTCTCATTGATACTTTAGGGTTAACTTTGGAACTTCTGACAGCTGCACAGAGCAGTTAGACAGATTATAGAACTGGGCCTCAGATCAGCTTTGACGAGTATGTCACAGGAGGCACATGTGAGATGATGCACTGTGGTGGTGGTGGTGGTGGGGTTCTCCGGGCTTCCTTTTATCTGAGTTGGGTGGTCAGCTACATGGAAGTGGAATGCAGAGTAGCAGGTTTTCCTACACAGAACTGATCAGTGAATGGGAAGAAACCACAATGGTAAAAACCAAGCAAAGTAGATGGGGATAGCAATTCAGACACCACAGAAGTTGAAATCTAAAATCAATATTTTTGTCACTCTCTATGTAAATGACTGAGAGAGAAGTTTCTACTAATCTACTGTTCACACTTTGACATTAGAGAAATAGAGAAACTCATATTATATACTTCAGGCAATGATTATGTTGAAGAATAAAGGAACATAATTTCTCTATTCCTATTAAAAGATCATAAGCTGGAATCAGAGAACAGAAGTAAAAGGTTAAAAATGAATGTTCTGTGATGATGCCCTTCAGCTCTCCTGGAGTGCCACCATGTAAAGCATTTTCAGGTGAGCTATGCCTTAGGTCCCTGAAGCAGATTCTGTAGCCCAGTCCGCCAAGCCGCCAAGATTTGTCTCCTACAGGGTCCGGAAAGTACAGCTGCTCTTTTCACCCTCTTCCTCCATTAGCTTCATTTTAAAGTACAGATGTTACTATAATTCAGTGGAGATCATATTTATAGACATATAGAAAGTTAGATGAGTATTATACGAATTGAAGTGTATCGGAAAGAAGGCATCTGACATGATAATGAGCCAGACTGCCCCCCAAATGCTCAACGTTACAAGTGATACCAGAAGCAGAAGCAAGCTGGATGGAGCAAGTAGCTGAATAACTTTTTACTGTACAAAGCCTTTTGCTGCTATCTAGGGCACCCTGGCCAGTATTAGCAAGTATTGTCGAAGTCACATCAAGTAGATGGAGGCATTCCAAAGGGGAGCAGTGTGAGTCACCAAGGCCCGGAAGGTGGACCCCCGTGGAAGGGTCTAGCAGGCTAACTCAAAAGGACTGAGCATTAAGCCAGAAGAATGAAAAGAGGGGAACTCACAGCAGGGAATTAGAATGAGGGGTTGTGCTCTCAAAGAAAATTATTCTGATTGAAGTTTTAAAGATCCTAAAGTACTGAGTGAGGCTCTGTGTAGATAAGCTCTCTGAGTTAATACTCAACCATGGGATTCTGATGCTTCTACTTAGAATGTTGAACATCAGGTTAAGTATTTTCATAGAGAACTGGTAAACAGAGAGCACCGTGTAAAAGTTAAGAAGGTGGGTGTGCAGCAGCTGACTTTGCAGTTCTCAAGAGTGGGCCTTGCCCATCTGTCTTAAAAGGACTGATGCAAAACCCGTTGTGACTATGCCTTGAAGGTTAAGGTATCATTGAAAGGGAAATAGGTGGCCCAGACTCACATGGCAGTCAGTATTTTTTGGTGGCCTGCTGGTCAGAAAGTATTATGCTTATGTGCTCCAGAGTTCAGTGCTTTTCCTGTGATAGAGATAAAGTGAAAGATTAGGGGAGCTGAGGTCATGTGACAGGAAGTATGATGTTTCCCTTTTCAGTATCATACCTACATAGCCTCCTTCCTCTTTTTCTTCACTCTTAGTATTCCTTCTGCTTTCATCTCAGTGTGGGGAGTTTAGAACAAGATCAGTTGAAGTCGTTCTCCAGTGCCTTTCAGAAGGTTTTCCAATTTAATAAAAGGCGATGGATGTGGCCTGGTGCTGCTCCTACCCTGGCATGAGTCAGAACCAGGGCATCAAGCAGGCCTTCTACTGCATTATTTCCCTGGGGAGGCATGAGCAGACATCTGGTTACCCACATAGGTCACTGGTAAGAATGGCGAGATTTTTCCACCCAGTCTATCTTAAGGTTTCTTCTAGGAGCATAGGTGACTGCGAAGCAGCTGCATCAAAGAAAAGTCCTGCCTGCCGTATGGGTGACAATAGGAAGGGTGCATCGCTGGAGCTTCCTGCCCAGCTTGCACAAGTGCCACTGAGTGGTCTCCTACCTTGGAGACTGTTATTGGCTGTATAGCCTTGGAATGCGCCCTTCCTTTACATTTGGGATGTCCCTAGGTCCTACAAGTCTCCATCTTCCATTTTCTCTCCAGAGGGGAGAAAAATAACTATGTAGGCCTTCAAAACTCATCTTTTCAAATTTGGTTTTACTTCAATTTTGTCTAGGGCACTTTCACGTCTGTATAATGCATTTTGACCACTAGCATGTACCCTGCCTGTCCTCTGTCTGTCCCCTACCTGACAGATCCTTTCTTCGTGGTCAAGGCTTTTCAGTTTGTTTTGTAACCCATTGAGTTTAGCAAGAATGTTGACCCATGGGAGAAGATACAGAGACAAATATTGGAGCAAAGACTGAAGGAAAGGCCATCCAGTGACTGTCCTACCTGGGGATACATCCCATATATACAGTTACCAAACCCAGACACTATTATGAATGCGAACAAGTGCTTGCTGAAGGAGCCTGATATAGCTGTCTCCTGAGAGGCTCTGCAAGAGCCTGACAGAGGTGGATGCTCACACCCATTCATTGGACTGAGCACAGGGTCCCCAATGAAGGAGCTAGAGAAAGGACCCAAGGAGCTGAAGGGGTTTGCAGCCTCATAGGAGAACAACAATATGAACTAACCAGTAACCCCAGAGCTCCCAGGGACTAAACCACCAACCAAAGAGTACACATGGTGGGACTAATGGCTCCAGCTGCATATATAGCAGAGGATGGCCTTGTGGGACATCAGTGAAAGGAGAGCCCTTGGTCTTGTGAAGGCTTGATGCCCCAGTGTAGGGGAATGCCTGGACAGGGAAGCAGGAGTTGGGTGGGTTAGTGAGCAGGGGGAGTGGGGATGGGATAGGGGGGCTTCAGAGAGGAAATGAGGAAAGGGGATTAAATTTGAAATGTAAATTAAGAAAATATCTAATAAAAATAATTTAAAAAAACAATTGTGACCATGGAGTTGTAGTTATCCATTGAAGCCTGATTGGTTCAGCAGTGCAAAGTCCTTTTCTACTGTAATGGTATTTAGCATAGGGTCCTGAGAAAGAACTGCCAGCACCTACCTAATAGATACTACGTCACATTAAGCTGACTAGTACCCTTAATCCTCAGAGGAAGCATGCATATTTGTGTATTAAACTCTTTCTATTATCTTAAACTTCATTACAACCTGAAATTGGTTTTTTTCTTAGCCCCTTTTCCCAAATGGATGTGAAATCCTCCCTGGAAGTCTTCTGAGGAATAAGATGTTGCAAGTTCACTGCTCAGTGAAGAACTTAGCACATGTTAGGAACTAGATAAGGTATAGTAAAAAAGTAGAAAGAGTAGAAGAAAATGATGAGAGGGCTTCGTAAGCTGGATATGCTATGAAATGTTCATGCTTGATTTTTTTGGTAGGAAAATCTCGAGTATTTCAGTTATGTTGCTAGAAAATACACACAACTGAAGTAAGTATTCTTAATACTTATATGATTGTGATAGAATGAGTCAAGGAATGAGAATAGTCAGGTAAGTCAGAGTGATCTCTTGAGAAGGTGGCTACGCGGTTGGTGACTCGGCATTAGAACCCCTAGAGGAACTAATTAACTCCAGAGCTTAAGTCAGTGTTGCAGAGTCCTGATCCCGGTGCTCTTGACACTCAAGATGGCAGACCCCTTTAAAATAATGACATGTCCATTTATTTTAGCCCTGCTTCTCTTGGGCATCCTGTTAGTAGCATAGATGTTAGGCTATATCCCTCTGCATATTGGACTGTTTAGTATTGTTTAATATTTTCTGAGGATTTTTAGGTTTAAATTTTTATCATTTACATGCAGACTTTATGGTTTATTCAAAATGGACATTAAAACTCAGCTCTTGGCAACATGTTCCTTCTGAGCCACATTTCATTGCTTATGCCAGTTAATTGGTTAGCTGTTTGTTGCACACCTCTCTTGCTGCCAGCTATTGTCTACTTTTGAAGATGGTGGTTGGTTTTGCAGCTGTTTTCTATGCAGTAGAGGAGGTTCACTGATGTGCATGGCAGGAATCTGTAAGAACTGTCAGTAATGAGATGTCATCTCACTGAGGGGCTAGCTTGTCTCTTACCCCTTCTCCCTGCCCAGAACCAGCACTGTTTTCAGGGGCCTGTATCAGATAGTTCATTTGGGGGAGATAATTCTTACAGAAACCACAGCATTGAGAAGAAAGTAAATGTGGTAACAGTTTTGATAGATACATTCTCTAAAACATATGTTATCTAATACATATATCCCTTCCAGAAAGATTAAAATTGTGTTTAGTAGGAAAATACTATGATAAATGATAGTAATTCAGAATTGGTCCTGTTGCCATATTTCACACATACATGTACACACACACGTATACATAATGAGTATTGCTGCATAAGAAAGTAAATATGGTGAATCTTTTTCACTTTCCACAGAACTTTTGAGGGTTTTTCTTTAAATCAGCTTAGTTCAGTGTTTGTTTCCTTTATGTTTGTGAGAATGTTTAAAAACGGAATATGGATTTATTTAAAAGAAAATATAACCAACATGCTTGCCTACATTGAGGGTAACCAACGAAAGAACTATCTCATTGTGCACACCACAGTTGTGCTCTAGGGTCCACTGCTGTGCCCCGGGCACGTTGTCCCTCTCCTTGCTATTAATAGAGACAGAGAGCATCCCAGCTTCACTGTTGACATTGAGCCACATGCTTCAGTGTGACAAAACAGAAAACCAGACTTTTAGGTGTTTGTTTATTTGTATACATTTTAAAGTCTTTCGTAAGCTACTCAGTAAGGAATTACATTTTATAGTGCAGGGCCATCTTGTCCTTTCTCTTTGAGACTCCTTAAGTAACTTGTTCACTTTTGGTGATGATACTCATTAGCCCAGGTCAGGGTAAGGAGGTCTTTAACCTCCTGCTGTTTCCAAAACATTTTCCCTGATACTCTAATGAAAGTGGAGGAAGGTTTGTGGGCAGTTCTAATCTCCATCAATCCCTGAGTGAAGCTGATATGTTTTAACAGTGGTCTTCTGTTGGCTCACTACACACAGCCTAGTTAAAACAAGTAGCAAACGAAACAAACAGCAGCACAGGGTTCCTAAGTCGGGTAAATGAGAAGCTAAACTTTGACTGCAAGCTCTTGCCACATTACCTGCTGCATGCCCTCTGTCCAGATGCAGTGTAACTTGTCTTTTACTAAGCAACCCAGTTAGGCAGAGAAAAGTAAGTGCCCTTTCCAGGCCCAGGCCCCACTCCTCTCCAGCCAGGCTGCTGAGTATGATACTCTCTTTGTGAAGTGGACATCTGTCAAATGGGAGCTCGACTGTGACTAGCAGCTCATTTTACACAGGCCGTCATACAGCTGCCAGATGGTGACAGGCCTTAGCTGCCTTGTGAGTCCAGTGTGAGTTATTCAACTTGAGAGGTGGGAAGCACAGTCTTTCCACAAGCCTATGACTCTTCAGAGAAAATGCTTCTAGAAGCCAAGGCTTTGCTGGTATCTGAGTGAAGGAAGACTTAAGGAAAGGTAATGAGTGAATATACCACAGTTAAAAAGTGCTTATTTTAGGTTTTACTCTGTATCTAATTGTGCTAAATCTGTTTAGAAGTACTGCTTTCATGCCAAGCATGCCAGGCTTTTTTCTAGAGGTTAAGTTCCAAGGCAAATAAGTTTGTGGTTATTTAAGAAGCAAAAGAACAGTGTCATGGCAGATCGTGGTTGTCTAACTGAGCTAATCACTAGTTGGTGGGCCTGCCGCACGTTCTCAGGACTGGGATGCTTGGGAGATAAGGAAGAGACCCTGGCTCTGTGGCTTCCTTCACCACACATCAGCTGAGGGGCTGCATGAGAGTGAATAAAACTGTGGTGGAGCTGCCCTAGCAATAGCGCTGTGTGGACAATTCTCCATCACATGTCTGCAATGAAAACGCTGTGCTTTTAGAGTACTTCAAAGTCAGGAAACCGTTAAACCACACTGCATCCTCCTCTGCCCTCCAGCCACTTCCCCCCACACCCTCAGGAAAATGGACCCTCTTTTATAGAACAGGAACCTGAAACAAACATTAAATGGTATGTTTGAACAAAGTTTATAATCCCAGGAAAAATTGCTGATCTAGTCTTAAAATCTAACACATCTTTCAGAGTAATTTTTAATGTTCCTGCTTCTTTTACCTAAACCATGTGTGTTCCATATGCCCTTGATCTAAACCTTCATACTGTATATGAAGTTCAAAAGGCAGCTTAGCCTCCATCTTTTTTGTTCCTGGCATTTTTTCAAATAAAAAGAGTCATATAATATTATACTGTTAAAAATCAAAGCTCGATGAACACTTTGAAAATCTTTTTGAGTTTCTAAGAATTATTTTCATAAATCTTCATATGACTCCCTTACATTTCTTGTTATAAGAATGTCTTTTGTATCCCCAAAATTCCTATCAGTGTCTAGAATGAGAGAGACATTCAAATTTCTCTGAAGATTGAATGAATAAAGTAAGCTCTACTTTGTGGCTTAGCACTAGCTTATCCATTTTTAGTTATTCTCAACAAGCAGGCACATGCTTTTGTATATTCTTTGCACTTACTTTGCTATTCTTATGTGATAGACAGTGTGAGGTATCCTGGAAGTACAAGGACAAACAGTGTGGTCTAGGTCATAGGGTTTTAATACACTTTTAGAAATTGGAGTAGAGTGTATAATTTTATAGTTGAATTTGTGTTTATGTGTGCTTGTACATGCATGTATGTATTATATAAAAAGGAATTGTAACATCCTTTTTTAAAGGATATGACTCAAGAAATGATATTAATAATAGTAATGTACAAATCAGACAAAAGAACATCAGTACTGTTCTATGTTCATGTTCAATGTGTACATCATCTTGCCAGATACACACTAAAAAACAGACTTTTAATAGTAGAACTTAATAGGTTTCAGGAAAGGCTGCACCTAACCACTACTTTCAGCACAGCTACAAAAGAAGTTTTCACTTGGCCTGGCAGAATGACTCAGTGGTTAAGTGTGCTTTCTGTACAAGCCTGGTCATTTGAGTTTGCTCTCCAAGACCCACATAAAGGTGGAAGGAAAGAACAGACTTCACAGAGCTGTACTCTGACCTCATCGTGCATGCCATGATATGCATCTCACACACACACACACACACACACACACACATACACACACACACACACACACACACACCTTTTTTTAAAAGGTGTTTGCTCTATCCCCAATCCTGTTGTGATGTCTGTGAGCACTCCAAAATGTACAGAACTGAGGTGTTTCATATGTGTGGTTCTATTTATTGACGTATGTATAACCCTCAGTTATCTGGGACCATAAGGAGCAGACCAGCAGTACATTTTATAAATTGTTGAACATCATACACATTTGATATTTGGGCATATGCTCTTTGCTAGTTTCAGTTCATCTCTGTGCCATGTTTAGTTTCTGTTTCCCCGTTGCCTACCAGATAAAACACTAACTTTACTTAAAAGGTATGGATTTGAATTATGTTATATCTAAAAAATTTACTGGTTATGATTGAGAACAGGGCATCTGAAGTAAGGTATTAATTGACCTCCAATCTTTGATCAGTCACCTCTCCATGACCTAGAATAAGCTACTTGATTTCTCCTTGCCTTGGTTTCCTAATCTAAACAACAAAGCCACATGGGGTTGTTACACAGGTTAAGGGAGATCCTAATTTAGAGTATTCATTGATGCCTGATGTACAAGAAGCTATTAGTTCAGATGAGGAAGCTGAAGTACACAGCAGATGAGAATAGCCTTTGTTCAAAGCAATTTGGCCTTTCAGTAAAAGCAGTCCACAGTGTCATGACAGTAATTACAGCATGTATACTAAAAGACTGCTTATGTGCCTGCATAGTGCCAAGGGCCTACTACCCACTTTCATTACATAGTCTCACAGAAATATCTAGGACACATTGTGCCTCTCACAATGCCTCATGTGTTTTGTATTATGCTGCAGTTGTGTGTGCACTTTTATTGAACTTTCAGTGGCCATTTTATCTATTTGTCCATTACATTTATTTGTTCCTTCTTTTTGTTTCTTAAGGTAAGGTCCTATATCCCAGAAGGACCTTGAACTCAGAATCTTCCTGCTTAGCTTCTAAAGAAACTGTAGATGTGCATTACCACGCCCAGCTGGGGCTGTTTTAGTCTATCAGGACATTTAGAGCTCAGTGCAGTGCTTTCACACAGCGAATCATTGCAGAGAAAGGCATGTCTTATCCCAGCAGCTTATCTTTTTCTTTTCATGTTTGAAATACAGAACCCATTGTGTTCCTGGTTTGAGTCAACTGGTGGGCACACTATGGAGCATGAAATAATATTGTTTCAACTAAAACAACAAAAGTAAGGGAGTCACTTTAGGGTGTCACTGTAGTGTGAAGCACTTTGACATTTAAAGTGAGAAAAGGAAGGAGAAAAACAACTCAATGTGTAGTCTGAACCTCTTCCACCATAGGCTCTGGGACTCTCAGCACTGTGCTCACCTGAAACCCTGCCAGGCCTACAGATGTTTCCTTTGGCTCTGGTGTGAAGAACCATGCTGCACTTCTCAGAACAGTTCTATTCTGGCGGGGACTGATGGGAAAGGGAGATGACCACAGACAGAAATGACCTCGTAGGTTCTACCCGTTTCAAGTTTCTGCTCACTGAGTGCCAACACATCTAACATTTTTATGAGGCTGTGAAAACCCCACTTTGCGAGTGTATGCTTGGAGCTGTAAGATAATGATGTGTTTTAACTTAGGGTGTTATCCTAGAAGTTCTTTAAAGGGAGTGATGAATGGACCTCAGAGTTGCTTTGTTTGTTTGTTTGTTCACTGTTTACCTTTAAGAACTTAGATTGTGACACATGGAAACATTATCAGGGACAAGAGAGGAAAGACACAAAGAATGAGAAGTATGAAGATGAGATAATCGTGCAGAATCCCAGGGTTGTGATCTCTAGCCTGTCATGTCATTGCACGTTAGCAGTTCTTTGGTATTAGATGATCTATTAGCAAATGGTTTTACATATACGCCTTTCCATTGTCCTTGTGTACTTCCTCTCAGTTACTCTCACGCTCTTGGGTTATCTGTGATTCCTGCTGCCTTGTGTTCAGTCTTGAATTCTGCTATTCTGACTTACTACTGCTCATTCAGGTTTCCTGTGAGCGTTCTTTACAATGGCCTTCTTAAAGCAATTTTTGAAAACATAGTTGATAAGCAGTATGTTTTGCATACTTAAAACCTAAAATGTAGTAAGTTGTAACATATGTATATACCTGTGAATTCATCACTATATTCTAAATAATAAACATATTTCTTAGCACCTGAAAGCCTCCTCAGGCTATTTGGAATTACCACGACCACATACATACATACATACATACATACATACCACATTAATTTGTTTTCTATTGCTATATATTGGTTTTTATTTCCTCAGATTTATTTTAACAATAATAATCCACCATGAACTTATTTTGAGTCTGGATCTTTGACTAGTCAGTAGTCCTTTTGAATCAATCCTGCTTTCATTTTCCTTGCTGAGTAGTATTCTATTGAATAGATATGCTAAACATATGTTCTTTATTGTTGCCACCTGAATCTGTTGTTGTTTTGTTTTTGAGACAGAGTCTCATTTTGGAGCTTGGCTAACCTCAGACTCATAGAGAGCTGCTTGCTGAAGCCCCCTGAGTGCTGAGATTTATAGTGCGCACCATCATGTGTATTCATTTTTAGCTGATCTCCTCTTTTTGATAGCTTGTGGCCATAAAAAAAAATTAAAGCTCGTGTAAGTATTCAAACACAAGTACCTGTAAGGTATGTGTGTTTCTCCTGACTCCATGTCTTCAGGTAGAGTGTCTATATAGTAGGTTCATGTTCAGCCTTTCACGGAACTAAGGTAATTGTGCCATTTTACACTTCTACAAGCTCTGACTGTCTCCGTCTCCACATTCTTGTCAACAACTGGCATATTCTTAATATAATTCTAGTGTAGGTGGAGTAGCACATGCTATTGTGGCTGTAATTTTCATTTACATTGTGAATAATAATGCTAAGAATTTTTCCTGTTTTATATATTATCTTTGAGACAATGTGAATTCAGACCTCTTGCTTATTACTAATTGCATTGGTTCTTTGTTTATGAGAGCAATGTAAATACTCTGTCTTCAGTAAATGTTTGTGTGTCATGCCATCTGGGTCATTGTAGTGATTCCTAGGTGACATAGTTGGGGAGACTGTGGACTGCTTGCCTCCTTGGATGCTTTCCTGGGAAGCAGTTAGGTCCTTCTGGTTCAGGTCCTCTGGGCCCTGTGTTTCCAGTGCATGCTGTCTTCAGCAATACAAACTTAACTTCCACTCTGGGGAGCAACCAACCAATGGGCAATAGGACAACCCTAAGGGAAACCTCCAAAGAGGGCTTCCAACCCCTGATTCTGGGTTTTTGTTTGTTTATCTTTGGCACTTGGAGGGAGGCTTGTCAGCACAGATGGAAAATTCTCATTTAAGCTATATATGTATATTTATACAAAGATATATGTGTATTTTAGGTGTTTTTTAGAAAATAGTTAATAATATGATTCCTTAGGACTTTTTCAAACATCCTTACTGTTACTTTATTCTTCCTCTGTACTTACCTCCCTCTCTTCCCTAAAACACCTCCTTTTTTCCCATGTCCCTACTCAGATCCCATGTACTGTGCTATTCCTCTGTCTGTTGTACTCCGCAATGGTGGCTTTTTACTTTGCTGGTGTCTGTAACAACCCATCTGGAGGCTTGGAGCTAGGAGTCTCCAGTAAGCAAGCATACAGTGTGTGGCCTTCTGACTCTGTTACCCCACTCAGTATTAACTTTTCTACTTCAATACGGTTGCCTGAAAAGTTAATGATTTTTTTCTTTTATACAGCTGAAGAGTATTCCATAGTATATATGTACCACATTTTTATGTGTCATATGGTAAGGGGTTTTATTTGTTTTTGTTTTTACCATTTTGAGAATTCTTCACACTGATTTCTGTTATAGCTGTACCCGTTTGCTATTTTACCACGATGACTGAGCTTGAGTTACACTGTGTCTGGGTTTCCATCTCTTCTTTTCTTGTATTTGGAGTCTATTGAGCTTCTTAGATCATTGAGTTCACAGTATCCATCAAATTTGGCAAAACTTCAGTACTCCTTTAGTACTTTAAACTGTCTCTTTTCTCCTTGGAGATTCCATTCTCAGATATCTTGTAACTTCCTAATTTGCTTTTTTTTTTTTTTTTAATTGTTTTTTAGGGTCTTTTTGTTTGTTTCATTTTCAGATGCAGATAATTAATCTTTTTTCTGGGCAATACTTAATCTTTCTTTAATCACATGTCAACATAGTTTTAATCTTTAAAATTCCAGTTTTTAATTCTTTTAAAAATTCTATAGTCTTATTTTTGGAACATCCTAAACATATGGCTAATAGCTACTTTTGAAATCTTTGTTGTTACTCACATTTTTGTTTTTCCAAGACAGGGTTTCTCTATGTAGTCCTAGCCATCTTAGAAGTCACTTTGTAGACCAGGGTGGCCTTGAACTCAGAGATCCGCCTGCCTCTGCCTCCCAAGTGCTGGGATTAAAGGCATGCGCCACCACACCTGGCTGACTTCTCACATCTTTATTCTTTTTCCATTCTAAAGTTAAGCCTTCCTGTGTTCTCTTCTTGAAGTGCTACGAATTACAAGGTTTTCTAAACTAGTAAGAAGCTACTATTTGAGCTTTTAAAACTTTTTATTCTTTTATAAATACTTATTTCTTGAGACAAGGCCTCAAACTCAGCCTCTTGCCTTTGCCTCCTAAGCTCCACATTACAGGCATGCACCTCAGTGCTTGTGAGCCATTGGTTGGTTCCAGTGATGTTTTTCCTTGCCTTTAGTAGTTGTTTCCATACAGTACATTGATCAGGACTCTAACTACTAGAGGGGACCTGCTAGGGATCTGCAAAGTTTCAATTATGCAGCTTGATCCTCTCCACTGATTATTCTTGAACTTGAATTCTCACTACACTCAGCACTAAATCCTCAAGTTGGGATAGCTGAGTGGAGGGTTCCATTGAGCTTCCAGCTCGCTGTGTTGTGACCTGGTAAGTTCATATCAGTAAGTTCTGTTCTGTCTGGAGGGTTGTCCACCTGTGCCAGAATCATAATCTGTTCATACTATGTTTCTTATCCTTGGCTCTTTTCATACAAGTTCTACCAATTTATCCAAAGAAACCAAACAGCTGATTATGGTGCGTGAACTTCAGGTGGCACCCATCTCCTACTAAACAGAGCCCAGGTTCAGTTTCTTTGGTTGTGTTTTCTTTAGTTTTGTCTTCATAAACCAGTTTGTTTTCTTTAACTCTCCTTGTAATACTAATTCCGTTTGTCCAGATCTATTAGCTAGAATTTCTGCACTTCAGCTCTGCTGACATCTCTCCTTCCTTCAGGGTTTAACCGTTTCCTACAGCACATCTCAAACTTGAAAGGAACTTCTTCCTTATCCAAACTCCTGGCAGGTTTTGTGTATAGCTAATTTTATTTAGCCTGTCTTAAGTTGTTTTTGCACATGTCTCATTTCCTTTCTCTGTAAATCCCATTTGCATGTGGGTAAAATAAACAAGTGTGTGTAGTAGTGAATCCCTACAGGTCCACTTAGTGCACTGGGTAGTTGAGTGGATATTGATTAAGTCTTAGCCCAATGATAATGAATGGCTTACACTAAAAGTCAGTGGGAAGATAGAACTGACTCTGTAGGATGTTTGGATTCTACTCTTCTTCCATGGATATGTCTCTTCTGTGCCTCAGTTTTCATATAGGAGTGGCCCTTTCCTTTTGAAGAAATAAACCTTGAAGGTGGAGAATTTTGTTTGATATTTTTTTATTCCTTCAACCCAGAATCATTCCATTCAATAAATGGCTGTTTAATCTCAGCAGTGACTCTCAGTGGGAGGTATTGGCAAAAGAATAATGCTTTCTTTTTTTTTTAATTCCTTAATCCACAAAGTAAGCAATACCAGGAAGCAGCTAGGATCACTTCTTCTTCTAAAAAGCTTTTGAAATACTGAAAGTATCCAAAGAAGGAGAAAGCATGAAAC
>JADRCD010193890.1:432-19490 GCA_019843815.1 Montemys delectorum
CCCCTCCCTCACAGGCTGGCCCTGTCCTCCTCCCTCACAGGCTGGCCCTGTCCCCCTCCCTCAAAGGCTGGCCCTGTCCCCTCCCTCACAGACTGGCCCTGTCCCCCTCCCTCAAAGGCTGGCCCTGTCCCCTCCCTCATAGGCTGGCTGCACCTAGCACTTCAGTCATCAATTGTTATCCCTCTGTGGACAAGCTGCATGTTCTTACTGTAGACATCTGAGAAGTTTTAATGTTCTGACATCCTAATTTTCACATCACACTAACATCAACTTTCATTTATGTTAAAGTCCAATATTAAAGAACACTAACAAATATTCCTTTGTCAGCCACTTCTCATTGAAATATTCTCCTTAATGAGAAAACTGATGAAATATAAACATTTATAAAGGGCATACGCCACTTGAGAGAGAAACTCATTTCCGAGTTATCATATATTTTCTTATAGATAAAATTAAGTAATTTTAAAGGTAAAAAGCAAGAATTGTCTCCCATACTAAAGAGCTCGACTTGTGCGATGTTTACATATGTGGCTTACTTTGGATCCTGGTGCCAGGAGAATGACCACAGTGGACAGTCTCTGTCTGCGGCTGGCCTCCAGGTAAGCCACAGCAGGAGCTCTGCTCCCCTCCCCAGCGACACTCAGGAGGCCATGCCTGGGTGTGGGAGTGTGGGGGCAGGGCTGCAGAGCAGCCAGACTTACGTCTCTGCAGGGTCTCCCCAAGGCCGCCCTGCATGGTCTCTCTGCATTTAGGAAGCATGCGCTCATTGGTTTCCTGGATCATGTTCTTCAAGTTCTCAAGAACACGCAATTCTCGAAGGCCACGTTTTTCCTATTAAGAAAAATAAGTGACAAGTGTCTTAAGCAATTACTGTCTGTAGTTCCAAGAGGACAGGCTTAGGAGGACACACGCCTTTTAATTCTCTGGCTGAAAAGGTCAAAACCTGGCAGCATTTTTATTATAAAACACTCCAATATCTGCAATAAGAACAATCCTTTATAGCAGTGTTCAGAACTGGACAGGAGAAATACTACAGATGCAAGAAAGGCACAAACGTGGTTACGCATCTCATTAGAGTGTGCCCGAGGACTCCATTCTTACTGCTACAGATTTTATGTCTGCCTTTTTCCTCTTCAAAGTAACAATGTTATTTGGTCAATGTAATGGTCAAAGTGACAGACAGACACCTAAACGTGCAGAAAAACGAGCGGCGGAGGCTGCTCTCCTTAGAAAGGCCTGTGTTGGTCGGCAAGGCTGGGACCTACCCAGGAAGCAGGTCTCTAACTGGTAGGAATCTACCTGTGAGGTGGAAATGTACTGTGTCTGTACTAAGACTGTGCATGATGCCAGTGTCTGTGCCATCTTGGCCCATGCGAAGCAGAGGTGTCTGTGTAACCAGCTGGGCATCACTGGGCTCCTCTACTCCAGAGCTCTGGGTCGTTTAGCGTTCACAAGCCTAGTCAGTTGCTGCTGTGGAGTCCTACTGTCCCAGAAGCACTCCTCCCTCACCAACTCCCTTGCTCACGGTGCTTGGAACCCTCTGCAGGAACATCACAGCCACACACATAGCCTCGTGCCAAGTCCTGTGGGGATCAGTCACTGAGCCTGCATGGTCTCAGCGTCCCATGGAAAGGGACGTTTAACCACTTCCCCCACCCAGCCTCAGTGTGGGTTTTCTTTGCCGAAGCCCATAAGCCCAGTGTGATCACTAGAGAAACATCAGACAAATCCCAGTGGGGAGGCTTGAGTACCTGAGACCCATTCTGGTCAAAAAAGACAAGGGAAGACTGAGCAACTGTCACAGTAAAGCAGCAAGAGAGACAAAATAAAACACAGGGCGGTTCCCCGGAGTCGATCCCCAGACTCGAAGAGCATTATGCGGGAAGAACTAGTACAATCCAGACAGACTGGGATGGTTTTAGTAGTAGCCAAGGTTGTTTCTTGGTTTTTATAATGTGGTAAAATAAGACATTAGGAATGAGAAAACGATAAATGAAAGCACTGTCATCTCTGAAAATTTTCTGTAAATCTAAAATTAATACAAAACAAAATGTTAATTTAAAAGGTATAAGAATATATCAACCGGGCGTTGGTGGCACACACCTTTAATCACAGTGCTTGGGAGGCAGAGGCAGGCAGATTTCTGAGTTCGAGGCCAGCCTGGTCTACAGAGTTGAGTTCCAGGACAGCCAAGGCTACACAGAGAAACCCTGTCTCAAAAAAACAAAAAACAAACTAACAAACAAACAAACAAAAAGAATATACCAAATCAGTTGCACTGCTGAGGCTTTTGTACTATGCAATCCTTATGAAGTCACTGTGGCTAGTTGCAAATATTTTACACATTTTTCTATAGTGAAAAATGTAAAACTCACACAAAAGTTGAGAGAGAGAACATAATGCCTCTCACCATGAGCAAACTGTGGCAAAGCTCAACTCATGCTGACCTGCTTCCTCCATGCACCAGAGCCCCCCAGGGCACCGAGAAGCACGGCCTTACTCTTCTAGAGGACCCAGGTTCAATTCCCAGCAACCATAAGGCACTTCACAACCAGGAGATCCAGCATCCTCTCTTCTCTGTGGGCACCTATCATGCACATGGCGCACACATAAAAATGCAGGTGCACACATAAAAATTAAATAATTAATTAAAAACTAAAAATAAAAGATATGAGTCTCTCACCACACACACACACACACACACACACACACACACACACTACCACCACCACCACCACCAACAACAACAACAACAACAACAACTCTTTAATTTCTCTAAGTAAAGATATGGTCATAGTCCCTCAAATGTCCTATAAATGGTCTTTTCAACCATGCTTATTTGAATCAGAACATAAGAGTCAAACGCTGTCTCTCCATGCTGTAAATCAGCATCCTCTGCTGCCTCTTCACTTGCTGTACGTCAGCAGGCAGAACTGACTGTGCGATCAGTTCAGGGTTTGTCTGACTGTTGGCATGAGCTTTCCAGAGGCGGACGTCCACTCTCTCAACAGGATGGGGTAGTATTTCATCTTCACAGATTAACAGGGATACTTCTGAAAAGGAAGACTGTCTTTCGCCAGTGATTTGATTACTCTGAGTAGCATTCATCTAAGAAAAGCAAAAGAAAGCACTCAACTCCCTTCACTTATGTGCCAATTTAAAAGATAAATGAGTTGGACTAGGCATGGGAGCATTTGGAATGTAGAGGCAGGAGGATTCAAAGGCATCCTCGGTTGCAGTTCTAAGCCAGCCTGGGCTAAGTGAGACACTATCTGGGTGGTACTGGGAGCAGCAGCAGTGGTAGTCGGCTCCCTGGCACTAAGGGCAATAGAAGGCAACTGCACACATCCCACGGGTTTAAACAGACCTGAGTTTCTCAGTCATTACACCCCACTGGTACTCAGGCTTTCCACAATGAGCTCATGCAGTCCCCTAGTTCTTTTCCAACTGGCTGTGGTGGCTTCAGTGAGCTTCAGCTTTCTTGACCAGGCTTTTCAGTATGGTATGACCTTATGCCCACATTCTACCTGTACCTCTCTCTTGACTTGGCACTGGCTCTCTAGGGCCACTGGTGTTAAGAGACAAAATTTACAACAGGAAGGCTGCTCACAACTACAGGGTGGGCCACCAGAATTAACCCTTAGGGGATAAGGCTGAAAACACTGTTTTTGTTTTGTTTTGTTTTGTTTGTTTGACATAGGGTATCTCTCTGTTACCCAGGCTAGCTTAGAACTCAGTACATACCACAGGTTGGCCTTGAACTCTGGAATCTCTTGTTTCTGCCTCCCAACTGCTAGATTTACAGAGATGAGGTACAATGTCTGACTGGCTTAGGAAGTTAGTCGGTTTTTATAGAAAGAAAAGTTACATTTTGGTTCATATTGACCAAGTTCAAATTACTTTATTATGTTTCTTTTCGGTTCCTAAATTAGTTTCTTTTTCTTTGACTTAAATAAAAATACTAATATGATTACTAAAACTTAAACTGTTTTTTAAAAGGATTTTTTTGTTCTGAAGGTATGTGCAGTCAAACCTTGACTAAGACTATGTAGCCCAGGCTGGCCTGGACCTCACACTCCTCCTGCCTCTGTTTCCTGAGTGCTGGGAATCGACATACACCTCTGCACCAGCCAAATAATGTTCTTGTAAGAATGTCTGAATAACACTATCACCACTCAGAAATACAGATGAATTCTTCATCTATGACTTAAAGATTTAGGAACTGCTCTTTGAAATATAGTATTGTTTCAAATTATATAAAATATCTAATGACTTCAAAACTGTATCTGTAAAACAGCAGGTATCCAGAGAAGTCAGGCTTCCCTCCCTATCCTGGTTTAGTCTCTCCTGTTAAGTATTTTTTAAATGTATTTAACCATTGGCTTAAATATAAGACTACATATGCCTAGAGGCACAGGTATGTCTCGACACATGCATTTATCTCTCTCTCTCTCTCTCTCTCTCTCTCTCTCTCTCTCTCTCTCTCTCTCTCTCACACACACACACACACACACACACAGAGCTAACAGTATACAAATAGTTTTAAATTTGTTTTTAAGCAGAATGGGATACGGAGATGTTCCTTTTATCATTCATGAGTAAGAGTCATAAGCATAGTGTTCGAGAGACAGACCGGTGGTTATGAGCGCTTGCTGTTCTTTCAGAGGCTATGAGTTCAGCTGCCAGCACCCGTGCTGGGTGGCTCAGAGCCCCTGGTAAGTACAGCTTCAGCACACTGGATGCCCTCTTCTGGCCTCTGTGGGAACTGTACTCATTTGTCCAGACATAGTTACATATAATTAAAAATAAAACCCTTACCAAACTTCAAAAGCACACATGTAACACATATAGCTCTCTGTGTGGTCTACTTGCCCCCTTTCTGGTACTTTCTGAATGGTTCAGATGCTTTCAGATTATGAAGGGGTCAACCCCTGGTAAACCCAAAGAAGACTGAGAACATAGTTGAAAATGTATTTAATCCCTAACTCATCCAACATTCTATCTTAGCGACACAATGCACTGCAGTTTGCATCTTGAAATGATCTTGCAGCTGGCCTTGAGCTGTGGCTCCCTCGTACATCCACAACAAGGAGAACTGAGGAGAACTAGGCCTCAGATCACTAGACTGACATGAAATTCAATTCCAAATATTCCTAAGACACTCAGTACTGAATGGGCAGCACTCCTACACATTTTCAAAAGCAAACAACCTTAAGTTGGAGACTATTTATTTTCAAACTGTATGTGTGTTTGTAAGTATCCACATGGGTGTGGCTAGCTCTAGAGGTCAGAAGGGCGCACTGGATCCCCTGGCGCTTAAGTTTGGATGGTTGTGAGGCACATGGTGCAGGTGCTGGGATTTTAACTCGGGTTCTGTGGAAGAGCAATATGTGCTCTCAACCAGAGTCATCTCTGTAGCCCAGGAAACTGTATTTAAAGCTCGAAATCTGTTTCCTTTATCTCTGCATAACACCCCTGTGCAGGAAAGGGTCAGTGTTTATTTGTTCCTAACACACAGCATATCAGTGTTAGGTGAGAATCTTGATTCTTCCTGTAGTCTGCCCTTTTCCCTCAGGATGGGACTTGAAAGTGTGTTGTCCTCTCATGTCAGGTATTCCTCATGAGGCAATCATGGAGGGAAGACAGCCTCCTTCCCACAGGCCTTCCCGTCTCCCTCCAAATTCTCCTATCACTTGTTCTTTGCCCCAACACTGGCACTACCCCTGGTTCTCTCCTCCTCAATCTCTTTTGTGTTTGTTTGAGATGAGTTCTTCTGCAGCCCTGGCTTCAAACTCCCTGTGAGGCTGAAGCTGGCCTTAAACACAGACCACCCACCTCCACCTCCTGTGTGGAGATCCCAGGTCTGCACTACCACATCCAGCTCTATTGCTTAGTATTAATTCTGTGGCTAGACAGGTAAAAAGAATACTGTGGACAGTCAGCCAGGGCTATGCAGAGAAACCTCTAAAAATACACAAATAGTAATAAAACAACAACAATAATAAATAGTCAGGGGTGGTGGCACATGCTTTTAATTCCAGCACTTGGCAAGCAGGTCTCTAAGTTCAAGGGCAGCCTGATCTACAGAGCGAGTTCCAGGACAGCCAGGAGTACAGAGAAACCCTGTCTCAAAACACACACACACACACACACACACACACACACACACAAATTTTCCTTTATCTATTGGTAGGGCATCACACACATGCCATGGTGTGTGTGTGTGTGTGTGTGTGTGTGTGCGCGCGCGTGCTCAGACAGTCCAGAGGACAGCTTGAGTGAGGCAGGACTCTCCTTCCACCATGTGGGTTCCAGGGATCAAACTCTGGTCAGCAGACTTGGCAACAAGCACCTTTACCCATTACCACAGCTCTGGCCCCAACGAGTACGTCAATGCGGATAGGAAAGCGTCTATCTAACTCTGTCTGATGTGCACTGGCCCTGAGGAAAAGCTCATCAGAATCCCCTTTCTGGAGCCCTGCAGAACCCTAACCGTGTGTCTGTCATCTCTACAGCAAGGTGCAGATGGGCCAGATACAAAGCCCACTGGCATAACACAGGCAAATCTGCCAACAGTTTGATTTTCTTCCCTTTACAAAGGGCCTATTCATTTAGCCTGGGGGCCCAGAGGATTTTTTTCCCCCTATAAAGTGTTTTTTTTTTCCTTCTTCTTTCAGAAATGGTCTCAAGCATTGGTACTCTAGGTTAATCTTCCCAGAAAGTGGCACATACTTCAAATCAAGTCCACCAGCAATTTCAGGAACGTTTTCTTAAATTCTCTTTTGTTCTTCTTGGTGCCTTGATTTTTTTCTCAGGCTTGTTGTCACAGTCTTGGGTCATCTGGATTCATCATCAGCATGCATGCATTCCTTCCTCTCCAGTCCCTCTCTTGTCAATGTTAAATCATCTCAGTCTTATTTTAGGACTCTATATTTTGACTATTTACTCCTGGCTCTCTGTTTAATTCTCACCTCAAAAATAATGTTGACATTTTTATTTTCCCTAGGCAGTATGGTGGTGTATGTCTTTAATCCCAGCACTTGGGATATAAAGACGGGCGATCTCTGAGTTTGAGGCCAGCCTTGTCTACAGAGCTGTTCCAGGACAGCTGGGGCTACACACAGAAACTGTCTGGAAAAAAAAATAAAACAAAACAAACGTTCGTTTTCCCAAACTCTTTCACCTCACTCCTTTCCTATTTCATTTTATCCAATCATCTGGACAGTTTTCCCAACCCTGATTTACATTTTCCCTATAACTTTCTTCTTTCCTGTCTTCAGCTCTATAGCTTCTCCAGTGTGGCCTTGGCTTCTGTGGTGTCACTCTGTGGAGGTGGAGCCTGGGATGCCTATGGGGACTTCCAGAGGCCTGATGGGAATCTTGAGGGGCTTGGAGAGTCTGCACAAGCACTCTGGCCTCCCCGAGACCCCTGCTGCTCCCCACTTCTGGCATTTCTGATGTCAGGGAACAGGGAAGCCTTTAGGCTATGGGTGGCCTGGCCGCCTGCTGTTCTGAGGCTATCTTACCACTTGGCCTTATGATCGTTGCTGCTTGTATTTGCTAGGCCAAGTCTCGCTGCCTGTTCCCAGAGACAAAATGTGATGAAGAAAAAACTAAGCTGTTAAAAACTATGCCATTAATGCTGCTGTTTCGAGATGGAATTGGAACGGGGAGGAATCAGGGTTAAGAGAAATACTTCAGCCTTTATGGTGAATTCATTTCTTTATTACCAGGCAGAGGAATATTCTGCCAATGCAGGAACAAAAGCACCTAAAGTAAAAGAGCAGAGCCCTGTAGCTCCAGATAGGGGAGGGCTCTTCTTGGTCCAGGGGAGATTTGGGGAGTAGCAGGATCCCTTGAGAGACAGTCAAACAACGTGCTGCCAATCACTCTGTAGAGCAAGGAGATTTTTGCTATTTAGTTTTCTGTTTCTTTCTGGGTTGGTTCTCTCTCTGTGTCTCTCTGTCTCTCTGTCTTCTTCTTTCTTGCTTTTTAAGACAAGGTCTCACAGAACCCAGGCTGGCCTCAAACTCACTACGAAACTGATGATGACGACTTTAAACTCCTTATCCTTCTGCCTCCAACTCTGAAGGACTAAAATAATAAGCATGCAATCACTACACCCTGTATTATTTATTGTTGTTGCTGCGACTGGGGGAAAGGGTCTCATGTAGTCCAGGATAGCCCTGAGTTTGCTTTATAGCTGAGAACTGCGTTGATCCTCGATCCTCCTGCCTCTACCGCTGGCCTGCAGAGCTTATACCAGCTTTATGTGGTCCTGGGCATCAGGCACACACTAGGCAAGCAGTCTACTGCCTGAAGTATTTCCCTAGCTCAGGCAAGCACAGTAGTAGCCTTAGCCCACTAGTGATCAAAACTAGCTTACATAATGAAGAGGCCTGTGGAGTGGACCGCCTTTCACACAGCTGCTGTAAGAGTCTCCTCACTGAGCCCTTCTGCCTAAGTGCTTGTTGTTAAACTGACGTATTTGATTGAGAACTACAATCAACACCAATCTCAAAAAGAAAAGGCCATAGTAGCATGTGCTCACTAAAAGTTACATCTTATTTCCAGGTTAAAAATTGTTGGAACAATGCCTAGCAGCAGTAAGATAATGATGTGTAACCTCCCACATACACTTTAATGTATTTTTAAAACTACATATACTTTAATTCCTAAATTCAAGTTGAAATGAATAACAAGCGTAACATACATAAAACAATGCCTAGCCGTGAGCACTTTCACTGTTAGTAACTATTGATACTGTTATAGAACATTTATCCTAGAGATGTAACTTGATGGCGTTAGAGAAGAGAAATCAGTAAGCCCTTCTCTCAGTCTCAACACTCAACAGCCCCATGGGGTGAAAGGTCAGGATGCTGTGAAATTCTATGTGGTGCTGCCTTGAAAGAATTTTCCCTGGACCAATTCATCTCACATTTGAATGCATTTATTTTGTCTCCTAAGACTGGGTTTCACTAGTATTCCACATTGGCCTTGAACTCAGCGACTGTCCTGCCTTCCTCCCAAGCTCTGGGATTACAGAGTGTACCGCATGTCCACAACCCGACAGCCATACCCATGAGGGCAATTCCTTCTGAGCCCTGTGTTACAGCATTTCTGCCACACTTGGAGGGCCTCTCTCTACTCAAATGTCACCCTTCTGTGGCAGTCTCCTGTGGATCCCCCCAGGGAAACCATTCCCAGAGTACTGTCTTCTCTCAGGGACTCTGCTCTGAAGCAGGGCAGCTCTTGATCTGCGTGTATTTCTTCTTGTACACATTCTAAATTTGCAATTGAAACTTTCTGGCTGTAAGGATTATCTGTCACTCACTTTTCCATGTGTGGTATGACAGACTGACAGACAGACACACACTTGTGCGTCATTCTTATTCCATGTTACCAACACTCTGTCTGGGGTAGTCACATGCCTCTAACATAGGCTGGCTGCCGCTTCCTGCTGGCCCTTTCTTTTACCACACAAAGTGGAGACATAATGGCTGAGGCTCCATAGCCACTTTTAAATGTAAGGGCTATGTGCCAAGGAGACAGGCTGGAAGCAGCTGACATCATAGAGTCACCATGCCAGCCCTGGGCTTTCCAGATCTGCCCCAGGGCTATGCAAGAAAAATAAGCCCTTTTTGAGGCCTGTTTTCCATGTATCTGTTACTGGTAACTAAACACATTCCCACTAAGATGCCTGGGTGTTTGGCAAGAATTTGGCAAAGCACTGAAGGGGGTCTGTCAAGCACATTCTAATACAGTAACACAGGGTCACCCCCTCTGTAGGTCCCTCATGAACCTGGTTCTCTAGCATCTCTCTCCCTGTCCTCTCTAGCAGATGTACAGGCAGTCCTACAACGATTTAAAGGGCAACGCCTCTCCCCAGGAAACTGCCACACTGCCTTCCACAAGTGCTGGGTGGGAATGGGCCCTAAGAGAGGCTGCACACCATTCCAAGCTCTGCCCCTCATGTTCACTGGAATTCAGGGATAAACTGTCTAAAGTTAGAAGAAAGCTGCCAACACCAAACACCAAACAGAGCCCGTACTTGAGGAATTCTGAGAAACACTGCCACCACGTGGCACTTAGTTCTCTTTTGTAGAGAAAAATTAAAAAAAAAAAAAAGAAAATGGGCTAGACCTTCTGGTCAGCTAAGGTGACCTCTGCCTGGGTGGCAGAGACGTGCAAGACGACTCTGCGAAGAGCCCTGCCGGGCACGCTTGTGACTGTCGGTGTGCGAGCACTGTAGTCGGTGCTGGACTCTCAAGTCTCTGGACTGCAACTGATCTTCCCTTTTTGTTTGTTTGTTTCTAGATTTATTTTTCAGTCATAAGCATGAGCGTTTGCCTGTATGCCGTTAGCATGTGTGCCACATGCATGCCTGGTTCTCACAGAGACCAGGAGAGAAAATTGAGTCCCTGGAACTGGAGTTACAGACCGTTGTGAGCCACCTGATCTTGGGTCCTCTGAAAGAGCAGTTTTAACAGCAAAGTCACCCCTCAAGTCCCCAGCCTTCTCCTTCTAATTTGTGGAATAGCAAGCAGCGATAGGGACAGATGCTGACACTCAGGAAACTTCTGTGCTATATGAAGTAAGCTCTTGGGAGGAGAAATGGGGAAGGTCAGTGTGTGAAAAGAACAGACCAAGTGCTTGTCAAAAAGAACAAATCAAACATGGCCAAGATTTGATTTCTGGGTCCTTAGAGAACATTCTTAAGGAGAAGTTTCTCAAGCTATGACTTATTTCCTGGGAGATGGGTTGCTATGTGTCTGTATCTGTTTTATTACCATAATTTTATTTCATAATATGTGACTTAGATAAATTCTCAATATATTTTGTTTAACTCTCTCTATATGGTTACCTCTGTCATGGCCAATGTGGAAAACTTATTTTTTAGTAGAATTGTTTTTTTTTGAAGTATTTTACACTTACTCTGTGTGTGTATGTATGTATGTGTGTACATGCATGTGCACACATACATGTAAAAGTAAGAGAACAACTTACAAGAAGCAGTTCTCTTATACCTTGTGGGTTTGTGGGTTCTGGGTATCAAACTCAAGTTGCTAGGCTTAGCAGCAGGTCTTTACCTGCAGACCCATCTCAGGCGGCCGCTGGTAAACATTTTCCTAACAGAATGCTTATACAACCTGGTCATGGTGGTATATGCCTTTAATCTCAACATTCATGCGGCAGAGGCAGGAGAATATCTGTGAGTTCCAGTCCAGCTTGGCCTACATATATGCAGAGTCCTCAAAAACAAAACAAAAAAACAAAACAAACAAACAAACAAACAAAAACACAAGGGAGGAGGAGAGGGGAAGAGAAGAGGGAAGGGGTGGAGAATATGCTTATAACATCTGTCTAGGCAATCCCTATTTTACCTAGAGTTATTAAAAAGTAACCTCAGGGACCAGGTGATGGCTCAGCTGTTAAGAGCACTCATAGCTACTGCAAAAAGCCCAGGTTCTGTCCTCCACCCCTTTGTGGTTGTTCACAATCACTCCTGACTCCAGCTCTAAAGACCTGGTACTCTCTTCTGATGACTGCAGCACCAGGCATGCATATGGACCATATGCATTCACCAAGGCAAATCCTCATCCGCAGAGAGCTAAAGTAAATCTAAGATAAAGAGACCGAACTGACTCCAGTGCTCACGTTAGCGGCCGTACACTAAAGCCAGAATGACACAAAGAAGAGCGAGCAACGCGTCACCTGCGCAAGGGTGACACACAAACCTGTGACGCCTTCTCAGCTGTCCAGTCCAGGCCGAAGGGGCACAAAGGCTGGATCCAAACTCATTTAAATGACTGTTTAAAAAAAAAAAACAGCTGGGCAGGGCGGCAGTGGTGCATGCCTCTGATCCCAGCACTCGGGAGGCAGTGTCTCTTTCTTTGTTCCTCCCTTAGCTGCTCGGTAGCCCTTCAGTCCCAGTCATAGTGTACTTTACCTACCTTTGACATTTATAATGTGTGCCCTCTTTGCTGGTTCACAGCTTGCAGTGCTATTTGAAAAAAAAAATATGCAAAACTGACTGGGACCTCTGGGTTTTTCCCTTTATGTCTGCACAAAGAAGGTTTAAGCTGACATTCTCGTTGGCTTTACCTGTCAGCTTGATACAGCCAAAAGTCACCTGAGATGAGAGTTTCAATAGAAGGATTGTCCAGATCAGATTGCCACCTGGGCATGTTTATGGGGGATCATCTTGATCACTTATTAATAGTCTTGCTAACTTTGGGCAGCGCCGTCCGTCCCCTGAGCAGATGGTTCTGGGATGTACAGAAAGCTACATAATCATGAGCCTGCATGTGAGTGAGTAGCGTTCCTCAGTGTTCCCATTCCAGGGTCCTCTGTAGCCCAAGTACATTTTTTTTTTCTCTTAAGTTGCTTCTGCCATTTGGTTAAAGTGATGAGAAAAGTAACTTATACACTAGGTAACATACAACATCCTAAGATACACACACATCTTTAAGCTTCAGAGTCTTGTGGGGTATTGGGTCGTGTGGGATTACAGGGCCTACTGAATACAAAATGTCTGTTGGGTGCTACAGCTCTGCCTCAAGGGCTGTGTCTCACAGACTTGCTGTGGTTTTTAAGAGCTTAGCAGGAGAGCCTTCCTTTCTGTCAGGGTCAGACATCCTTGGTCAAAGTCTCATCTGAAGACAGAACCCCAATAAGAGTCACAGTCTAACAGAAGTTACATTACTACTACATAGTGCACAATGGGTCATTATGCCCGGGAAGACCTAGAATAATATGAAGCAGGACCACACACTCTCCCGTGCAAAGTGGAGGTGGCGAGGCTAGAGTTGCAGCAGGCCACAGAATGCTTCAACTGCACCCTAGAGTTGGCAAAGACTCTAAAAGAGTCAAATACTGTTGGATCACTATGGTAGGTAGAGTGAAAACTGAATCTTAACAGGCACAGCAACTGGAAGCAATGGAAGATGCTAGGTGAGGTCCCACGTCGAAGGCTGGGTCACT
The DNA here is from genome assembly GCA_019843815.1 of Montemys delectorum. Taxonomy (NCBI): domain Eukaryota; kingdom Metazoa; phylum Chordata; class Mammalia; order Rodentia; family Muridae; genus Montemys; species Montemys delectorum. The sequence continues at coordinate 13,417 of JADRCD010193890.1, forward strand.
GTTGTGGGTATGAATGGAACGGGAGAGGCAAGTGGAGTTCTTAGGTTTCAGCTTGATGGTTCATGCTCCAACCAAGGAAAAACCATAATAAACGCCATCTGAAAACTCAGACCATCAATCCCTGAGAGCTCCTTTTTTTCTACTCTCTCGACTTCATAGGGAAAACAGTTTGCAACTTACAAATACTAAACAGCCTGGAGTAGGTACCAAAATGTGGCCTGCTATCTCTCCTGTTGTCTGGTCTTGCATCTAACAAGTACTTTTTACCTTCTCATAATTTGACTACATATATTTGGAAGACATAAAATAAAGTCAGGTTTTAGAAGTCAGGAATTACCCTTCTGTAGGTCATTAACAATTGGGACAATGCCTTTTAACAAAGTAACTTTTAGATACTTACTTCAAATTCTTTCACAAAGTAACGGATTTCACCTTGGGTAACTGGCCTGTGATCCAGCAGCCTTGAATGAATTTCTCCGAGATCTAGACAGATAAAGTAGAATCAAGGGTTAATTGACACTCAGGGGTGCAATCTCTGGCCTGTTTTACTCTTCCCCTCTGTATGAACAGGTGAAGACAGGTTAAAATCCAGGTCAGACCACGGATCAGGAGGGAATCTTCTCCACTTCCAGTGTGTGTGTTAATTGGTAGAACTGCTTTTGAGAGCCATCTAACTACATCTAACAGAGTGGAAAATACACATCCCTAGCAATTCCATGCTGAGATATACAATGTAGAAAAATAAACTCATACAAGTGAACATGGCATCTGTAAATGTTTGCTGAGGCATGCCTGCAGTGCCAAGAGAATACTTTAAAAAGTTAACATGCTAAATAGTCACACAATGAAATATGGTGAGCAGGAAGTGAAAATGCACAGACCAGACCGACATTTATTAATATGGATACATCTCACAAGAGCTTCAGAAGGAATAAATCCATTGGCGTAAATTCTAAAATGATGCTTCCTCTGGCACATATCAACTTCAGGATGGAGGGTGACATAGAGAGGGTGATAAAAGTTCAGTAGAGCAGGGTACATGGTGGGGCTTTTTAAGCACTGGGGATTGAACTTGGGGCTTTGCACATTCTAGGTCGGTTTCTCTAGTGGGCCTGTTAGGGATGTATCTGTGAAGGTGGGTGGTGAGTGTTGGTGTTAAGCATCTTTACTTTATACTACATCTGAAAAAGTCATAGCTATAAAAGAATCCTGAATTTCAATCCACTGGGAAATGGGTCTATTCATTCTTCCTTGCATCAACTAGTTTAAGATATAAACCTTAAAATAGCTTGAGAAATTAAATGTCCAAATAAAAACATGTATACCTTATATTCATATGCATATATATAATTTTTTAAATGGTTCAGATTCTAATTCTGTTTTTAAAAGTTTTATTGAGATATATCATGTTAGTACACTAAGAAAAAAAAACAATATAAAAAGAAGGACAATTTCTGTTTAATCTCTCAGCAGGTTATTATCCACATCATTTCTGTAAAAAGCTATTTGGAGTTTTCTTTCATGAAGAAAGTTCTATTGGGAAATACCGTATGCAACAGAGTATGTAGAGTTCACTATTCAGATCTCGGATCTAGTGTACTAGGAGTTAGGCCTGCCTGAGTGAGACCAAGCAAGTATGGGACTTTATGGACCTTGTATGGAGAATCTATTCACAAAAGCACAACTGGCCAACAGGACACAAACAGGTCAGCTCCCAAAGTCCATCTGAGGTCTTCTGTTCCAGCTGAGCTGCAGTTTTCTAAACGCAGCATGTTGCCTCAGGTATCTTGATGCAGCCCCTCCAGTTGCCATGGACTGATCCCTATACCCCAGCTACTTATGTCATCTAATGTCCGTTCTCTTCTACAACATCTGAGCCCTCGTTCTTCCCTGACACTGGCTTTCACTCTCACCAGCTTCTTCCTAGGTTTCTGAACAGCCCACGTGCTGTGTTCCTGAAGCACCAGAGGGGTCAGCTTCTATCCTATCATGTCCCACGAGGTCCCCATTGAGCATCTCCTAGGGCAAGTTGTTTGTGATATTTACACAGCACTCAGGTGTTACCACCTCTTTCCACATGACTGAGAAGCAGTTAAGGTTTGTTGATTTGGAGAGATATGCTTCTGCAGACTGATGATTAAAAAGGAGCCCACTTAAGACTCTGCAGATAATTCAGTTCTACACAGAAGTAGATTCTCAGTCACTTCTAAAATCACATCTGTGGGAAACTACGGGGCGGGGGGTGGGGGGGGGGGCGGGGAACATATCATGAAATACACATTACCACAGAAGTTCCGTTCCATAGTGACATTATAACAAGTCCACTGTGATAATTCAAAGTTTGTAAGAGTCCAAATATTAAATACAAATTTACTAGTTTAATCATGTACCTGTAAAATATAGATTTCTATAGATATCCAACCCTCGTTATGCTATATGCATTCTTTTACTGTTCGGTATACAAAAAATATGGCACTGAAATACATAATCCTTTCATCTCTATTTGTTTGTAACCTAATATAAAAGTTAGACAAATATCTCCTCACAAAGACACAGAGAAGCGCTTTGATGGAAGATCCATGGGACTACAGGAGGAGATGAAACAGAACTACAATTCTCTCTGTACCAAATAAAGGGAAGGCTGTGTGTGTGGGTCCTGAGTGTGAACGTGAGAACCAGTCTCAAGATAAAAAACAGAAAAGGAAGTTGGTAACGTGGTCTCTCGTGGTTACTTGTCTAGCATGTGGGAGGCCTTGGCTTGATCTCCAGAACTGGGGGAGGGAGAGCAACAACAAAACAGTACTGTTCAAAATGCAAAACTTCTGCCTCAAAAGACACAATCAACAGAATGATTGGCAACTAGGCAAACAGGAAAAAAATGCCTGCAAACTCCTGCTCATGGGTACTGAGGAGATATATACATATCAGCATTAATGGTATAGTGGCTAGCAAAGTTGCCTTCCAAGACTATATCAAGAACTATAACTCAATAATAGAATCGACTTAGACTAGCAAAGGACTTAAATGGACATTAAATGACTACCTAAAAAATAGGTAGTCAGTAAGCACATAAGAAAGCACCAAATAGTACAGGAAATGCAAGTCCAGACAGGGAGCAACATCTCACACCCATTAGCATGACTAGCACCAAAGACAGAAAATAACAAGTGTCAGTGATGACAAGTGAACAGAAAACGGTATAGCAAATACAGAACAGTCCGGTTCCTCAAAAAGTTTAAAGAATAATCGTATGACCCAGAAATTCATTTCTGGAGATATAGTCCCAAGAACTGAACACAGGGGCTCAAAAAGATGTCTGTACATTCATATTCACAGCAGCACTATTTCCAAGAGTGGAGCTGTCCAAGCCCTCAGAGGCACTGGACCAAAGTCAGATTCACAGTGGTGTGAGGAGTTATGGTTTAATACATAAAAAAGTTTTGCAAGATGAAAAACACTTGCGGATGGAGTGATGGTAGCCCAACGGCAGCCATAAAACGACCACGACCAATCTTCACTAAGACTGCGAAGAGAAAGAATTCTTAGTCTTAACACACACACACACACACACACACACACACACACACGATACTGCTCGACCCCAAATTAAACGTTAAGAGACAATGTGAAACACAGTTTAAACAGTCACAGCCTGCTCAGCTAGGGCTGCCCACAGATCCGGGAAGATTAAAATGGAAACCGCGCCGATGGCAAGACAACACTCTCCAGGCAGTGTAGGACTGTAGCAGAAAGTTGATGGGATAGGCGGGATTAGCAGGGAGTTAGGGGGAAGCAGTGGAAACGGCAATTTAAGGCTTCTTCGCGGGAAACGAGGACTTCTGAGGTTGAGGAATTAAACCTAGTTGTTACTGTAATAATTGAGGTCGAAATAAGGCTCAAAGGTCAGATCGGTACACTGTATGGTACTGAGCGCTGTGTTTTAGGACGTTTTCCCAAGTGTCCTCTCTTCCTGGCACGATCCGGGCGCAGAGGACAGAGAACGAGAGGGTGAAGGGCCGAGGTCACCCTACTACGCGACTGTGTGCGGTTCACACTAGTTCCCATTCTCCACTTGTGCGCCCTTCGACCATTGCACGTGAGTGGGTCGTGCGAGCTGGGACCGCTCGGCTTGAGGCAGGCCAGGCAGCAGAGGGCGGCGGGAGAGCGGGGGAGCACTGGGAGGGGCGGTCCCCAACACGCTCCCCTCAACCCCGCACGGAGGACCACGCCCTCCACTCCGTACCCTTGATGATGAGATGCGCCGCCCCCGGAGTCCCCAGCGAGTCCCGCTTCTTGCCGCCGCCGCCGCCGCCGCCGCCCTGGGCGGCGTCGCACACTACAGGGGTCTCGGTGCCTCCGCCACTCATCCCGACCAGTTCCGCCCACCCGCGGCGTCCACGGCGCAGGCGCGAACCCGGAGGCTCTTTAGGGAGACAGACGCTCGCGGAGGCGTTACGTCATCACAGGGCGTCAGAGACAGACGTTGGGTTCCGGAAAGGCGCTCCGAGTGTAGCCATTGCGGCCATGCCGGAGAAGGGCAGATGAGCTGCGTCCAGGAGGTGCTGGAAAGTTACAAGTTTCTTGGTTATTCCATCCTGTGCCTGCAGGAACTAACTCGCTGCGGTTGGAGCAGAAGAATAACATTAGTAGGAGTATATACATAGTTTATACATTGTTACTGGCCAGTACTATTTTATAAAGCATTTTGGCATGAATTGTCACATTAGGGTCATCATAGCAACAAGAGGTGACAGATCCTAATTTTTAGAAATTAAGCAACATGATTAGAGGTTAAGTAACTTTTTTGTTTTGTTAATGTTTTTGTTGGTGGTGGTTGGTTGGTTTGGTTGTTTTGTTTTGTTGAGATGGTCTCCCTAAATTAGACTCACTATGCATCCTGGGCTAGCCTGAACTGAGTATCCTCCTGCTTCAGCCTCCTGCTACCTGGAATTACAGCCCTGTGCCCCCGTGCTTTATTTTCACCAGGTTCACTTGTGATCATACTTAGAAAAAACAGAAAAGGAAGTTGGTAACGTAGAAAAAAAAATTTGCTGAGGATTTTCTATTTACAAAATTTCAACCATCTTTATACTGTTTTACAAGAAGGGCAAATACAAAATTTCATTTCCTAGCTTTTTAATCAATATGTAGAAATTATAGTTCTTAAAGACATTTATTTCCCCACTTTCAAGAAATTTCCTATTCATTTTTCCTGCATAGTAGATATAATTTCCTTTAAGATTGTGCACTGTGAAGACTCACTACAATATGCTGAAACTAAATGCTTTTCTTACATTAATGTGGCTTTTTAAAAAAATATTAATTCTGGATTTAACCTCTGAAATTTGCCAACTTTGTGCATAAGTGATAAAGAAATTCTAGTTGCCATAATTAACACTTTGGAAATAGAATTGGGTTCAAATTCTTGCTGTACCACTTATTTAGGGATGTAGTAATAATTAAATATAATGTCTATAGTTTAGTAAGGTCATGTGTGCCTGTTATCCCAGCACATAGATCAGAAATTCCAGCTCATGAAACCCTGTCTAAAATAATAATAATAATAATAATAATAATAATAATAATAATAACAACAACAACAACAAAAATAATACAAAGCAATCACTCTAGTGCTTGGCACATAATAAATAAACATCAAAAAATATTTATTTTAAAAACCTCTTCTAAGGCCTGGCATGGTTGCACATGCCTTTAATCTCAGCACTCAGGAGGCAGAGGCAAGTGGATCTCTATGAGTTCAAAGCCAGTCTGGTTAACAACTCGAGCCTAGGTAGGCTGGGGCTATTACACAGAGAGATCTTGCTCTCCCAATCCCTGCAATAAACAAACAAACAAACACCTCTTCTACAGTCTCATAGCTCAGATTGGATACAAACTTGCTCTCACTGTGTCTTTAAGAGTGTCATTGAACTCCTGATTCTGTTGTGCCAGTCTCCCAAGTACTGGGATTGCAGCATATACCATCATTCCAGGAACTTCTGTCTGCTTTTAGGGCATTGTACATTCTACTTCAACTCTTCTTCTTAACCCTTCTTTACCATGGTTAAATTTGG
>JADRCD010193893.1:593-27782 GCA_019843815.1 Montemys delectorum
AGGGAAATGAATGGATCTGGAGAGTATCATCCTGAGTGAGGTAACCCAATCACAAAAGAACACACATGGTATGCATTCTCTGATAAGTTGTTATTAGCCCAGAAGTTTGGAATACAGGAAGAACGACCCACAAACCACAAGAAACTTAAGAAGAAGGAAGACTAAAAGGTGGACATTTCATTTCTTCTTAAAAAGGGAATCAAACACCCACAGAAGGAGTGGCAGAGATTAACTATGGAGCAGAGACTGAAGGAAGGACAAGCATATAGCTATCTCCTGAGAGGCTCTGACAATACTTGACTAATACAGATGTAGAAGCTCACAGCCATTCATCGAACTGAGTACACGGTCCCCAATAAAGGAGTTAGAAAAAGGTTCTATGGAGCTGAAGGGTTTGCAGCCCCTTAGGATGAACAACAATTACTAACTAGTACTCTCAGAGCTCCCAGGGACCCAACCACCAATCAAGGACTATACAGGGTGGGACTGAATGTTCTGGCAGCATGTGTATAGTAGAGGATTGAAAATTTGATCATCAATAGGAGGAAAGGACCTCGGCCTTGTGAAAGTTTTGTGCCCCAGTGTAGGGGAATGCCAGGGCCAATAAGTGGGAGAGGGTGTGGTGGCAGACATGGAGAGGGGGGAGGCAACAGGGGTTTGTTCTTGTTGTTTTTGTTTGTTTGTTTGTTTTTTGGAGGGGAACCTGGGAAAGGAAAAATTTACATGTAAATAAAGAAAATATCTAAAAAAAAGTCTCTTAGCCACTACAGGGGCTGATGCATTGAGGAGACACAGTTCTCAGAGGAAGAAACACAAATGGCTGATAGATGTTTCACAAAGCAGTCAACATATTTAATCATAAAGGAAATGAAAATTAATATTGCTCTGAGATTCTGTCTCATGCCCATGAAAATGGTTAGCATCAGGAACGACAATAATTCTTCCTCTCCTTCTCTTCTCTCCTGTGTGCCCATTCCTCTCTATCTCTTCCCCTTCCCCACTTTCTCTTCCAATGGCCTGGACTCCCCTGGCCTCAATTCACAGGGCCAGTGAACTTGCCTAAGAGCCACTTCCTAATAAACTTGCCTTTAATATAATCTTTAAAAAAGAATGATAACAAATGCTGATGAGGATATCACCAGGAATGAGGAACCCATACTCCTGGCTGGGGTGGGTATAGACTAAACATCTGGACATGAGTCTGGAAGTTTCTTTGTAAACTACAGAAAGGAGTAGCTTATGAGCTGGCTATACAGCTCCTGAGAACACCCAAGGGATTTTTTTTCCCTAAGGCATCCAAGGATAACTACCCTTTTTGCTTCAGATATTATGTATCTTTTCAATTCAACCATTTAGGTCATGAATCTATGTGACATTGTTCAACAAATCTTTGATTGGCACAAACTCTGTGACCCAATGCTGGTCTCTGGAATTGAAATAAGAGAAATGTACTTTTAGTTCAGAATATAGCAGCCATCAAATCAAGTAGACGATATTCTCTGATCCTGTGGTTCTGGAGGTGCCTGTCCATCAACTTTGAGTCCCAGTCTGGGAGAAAGCTAATCAATTAGCGTGTAACACTGTGAGGTTGATCTCTTCTTATCTGAGCAAAACCAGTCAACAGTCAAGTGTGGTGTTCTTGTTGTCCACAATCATTTATTTTTTTTTTTTTTTTTTTTTTTTTTTGGAAACGCTTCTATAAAGGCTTTGTCACTTAGAATAAAAAAGAAAACAAAGAACTGGTTATGTCTACTAGTCTTAAGCTGTTGCTGACACACATTCATAGTAGAATATGTTTTGTTTTGTTTCCTATTGTTTTCTTTTTTATTAGATATTTTCTTTATTTGCATTTCAAATGATATCTCCTTTCCTGGTTTCCCTTGGGAGGGGGAAACAAAAAAAAAACCTGTTCCCTTCCTCTTCCCCCTCCCCGGCTCACCAACCCACTTCCTGGCCCTGGCATTCCCCTACACTGGGGCAGAGAACATTCACAGGACCAAGGGCTTCTCCTCCCATTGATGACAGACTAGGCCATCCTCTGCTACATATGCTGCTGGAGCCATTAGTCCTACCATGTGTACTCTTTGGTTGATGGTTTAGCCCAATGCTCTACAAGGCACACAGCATGCAGCCCCCCAAGAGCAAAGCCAATATCCCACTTTAGTATTATATGGCTGATTATTTTCTTTCTTTCTTTTTTTTAATCAATGTCATTTATTGTATATTTGTCTGCCTACTACAAATGCTAACATTAATGTATGTTTGTCTTTCCTAAAAATAAATACTTATTTTTTATTAGATGTTTTCTTATTAACAATATCTCCTTTCCCAGGTTCCCCTCCATAAAAAAAAAAAAAGAAAAAAACACAATAAAATAACATAAAATAAAGAAAACAAAAACTAAAACAAACCCCTGTTCCCTCCCCCCTCCTCCTGCTCACCATCCCACCCTCTCCTGCTTACTGGCCCTGGCATTCCCCTACACTAGGGCATAGAACTTTCACAGGGCTAAGGGCCTCTCCTCCCATTGATGATTGGCTTGACCATCCTCTGCTATACATATGCTGATGGAGCCATGAGTCCCATCATGTGTACTCTTTGGTTGAAGTTTTAGTCCCTGGGAGCTCTAAGGGTACTAGTTAGTTCATATTGTTGTTCCTCCTAAAGGGCTGCTAACATTTCAGCTCCTTGGACCCTTTCTCTAGCTCCTTCATTGGGGACCCTGTACTCAGTCCAATGGATGGCTGTGAGCCTCTACTTCTGTATTAGTGGGGCACTGTCAGAGCCTCTCAGGAGACAGTTATATCAGGCTCCTGTCACCCAGCACTTGCTGGCATCCACAATAGTGTCTGCATTTGGTGATTGTATATGGGAAGGATTCCCAGGTGGAACAGTCTCTGGATTGTCCTTCCTTCAGTCTCTGCTCCATACTTCCTCTCTGTAACTCCTTCCATGGGTATTTTGTTCCCCCTTTTAAGAAGGAATGAGAGTAGTCACACTTTGGTCTTTCTTCTTCTTGAGTTTCTTGTTGTTTGTGGATTGTATTTTGGGTATTCCGAGCTTCTGGGGTAGTATCCACTTATCAGTGAGTGTATACCATGTGTATGCTTTTGTGACTGGTTTACCACTCAGGATGATATTCTTCAGATCCATCCATTTCTCTAAGAATTTCACAAATTCATTGTTTTTAATACCTGAGTAGTACCCCATTGTGTAGATGTACCACACTTTCTGTATCCATTCTCTGTTGAGGGACATCTGGGTTGTTTCCAGTTTCTGACTATTATAAATAAGGCTGCTATGAACATAGTGGAGCATGTGTCCTTATTGCATGTTGGAGCATCTTCTGGGTATATGCCCAGGAGTGTATAGCTGGGTCCTCTGGTAGTACTATGTCCAGTTTCCTGAGGAACCACCAAACTGATTTCCAGAGTGGTTGTACCAGCTTGCAATTCCACCAGCAATGCAGGAGTGTTCCTCTTACTCTACAACCTCTCCAGCATCTGCTGTCACCTGAGTTTTTGATCTTAGCCATTCTGACTGATGTGAGGTGGAATCTAAGGGTTTTTTTGATTTGCATTTTCCTGATGACTAAGGATGTTGAACATTCCTTTAGGTGCTTCTCAGCCATTTGGTGTTCCTCAGTTGAGAATTCTTTGTTTAGCTCTGTACCCAATTTTTAATAGGGTTATTTGGTTCTCTGGGATCTAACTTCTTGAGTTCTTTCTATACATTGGATATTAGATTTCTATCAGATATAGGATTGGTAAAGATTTTTTCCTAATCTATTGGTTGCCATTTTGTCCTATTGACAGTGTCTTTTGCCTTACAGAAGCTTTGTAATTTTATGAGGTCCTATTTGTCAGTTCTTGATGTTAGAGCATAAGCTATTAGTGTTATGTTCAGGAAATTTCCCCGTGTGCCCATGTGCTTGAGGCTCTTCCCCACTTTATTTTGTATTAGTTTCAGTGTATCTGGTTTTATGTGGAGGTCCTTGATCCACTTGGACTTGAGCTTTATACAAGAAGATAGGAATGAATCAATTTGCATTCTTCTACATTCTAACTGATAGTTGAGTCAGCACCATTTGTTGAAAATACTGTCTTTTTTCCATTGAATGGTTTTAGCTCCTTTGTCAAAGATGAAGTGACCATAGGTGTGTAGATTCATTTCTGGATCTTCAATTCTATTCCATTGATCCACTTGCCTGTCACTGTGCCAATAACATGCAGTTTTTAAATCACAATTGCTGTGTAGTAAAGCTTAAGGTCAGGGATGGTGATTCCACCAGAGGTTCTTTTATTATTGAGAATAGTTTTCGCTATCCTAGGTTTTTTGCTATTCCAGATGAATTTGAGAATTGCTCTTTCCAAGTCTGTGAAGAATTGAGTTGGAATTTTGATGGGGATTGCATTGAATCTGTAGATTGCTTTTGGCAAGATGGCCATTTTTACTATATTAAGCCTGCCAATCCACGAGCATGGGAGATCTTTCCATCTTGTGAGATCTTCAATTTCCTTCTTCAGAGACTTGAAGTTCTTGTCATACAGATCTTTTACTTGCTTAGTTAGAGTCACACCAAGGTATTTTATGTTATTTGGAACTATTGTGAAGTGTGTTGTTTTCCTAATTTCTTTCTCAGCCTGTTTATCCTTTGTGTAGAGGAAGGTCACTGATTTGCTTGAGTTAGTTTTATACCCAGCTATTTTGCTGAAGTTATCAGGTTTAGGAGTTCTCAGGTGAAATTTTTAGGGTTACTTAAGTATACTATTATATCATCCCTAAATACTGATAATTTGACTTCGTCCCTTCCAATATGTATGCCTTTGATCTCCTTTTGTTGTCCAATTGCTCTGGCTAGGACTTCAAGTACAATATTGAGTAGGCAGGAAGAGAATGGGCAGCCTTGCCTAGTCCCTGATTTTAATGGGATTGCTTTCAGTTTCTCTCCATTTAGTTTAATGTTGGCTACTGGTTTTCTGTATATTGCTTTTACTATGTTTAGGTATGAGCCTTGAATTCCTGATCTTTCCAAGACTTTTATCATGAAGGGGTATTGGATTTTGTCAAATGCTTTCTCAATATCTAATGAGATGATCATATGGTTTTTTTCTTTGAGTTTGTTTATATACTGAATTATATTGATAGATTTCCTTATATTGAACCATCCCTGCATCCCTGGGATGAAGCCTACTTGATCATGATGGATGATCATTTTTATGTATTCTTGGATTCAGTTTGGAAGAATTTTATTGAGTAGTTTTACATCAGTATTCATAAGGGAAACTGGTCTGAAGTTTTCTTTCTTTGTTAGGTCTTTGTGTGGTTTAGGTATCAGAGTAATTGTGGCTTCATAGAATGAATTGGGTAAAGTACTTTCTGTTTCTAGTTTGTGGAATAGTTTGAGGAATATTGGTATTAGGTCTTCTTTGAAGGTCAGATAAAAGTCTGTGCTAAATCTATCTGGTCCTGGGCTTTTTTGTTGTTGTTGTTGTTGGGAGACTGTTAATGACTGTTTCTATATCTTTAGGGGATATGAGACTGATTAGATCATTTATCTGATTTGATTTAATTTTAGTACCTAGTATTTGTATAGAAAATTGTCCATTTCATCCATGTTTTCCAGTTTTGTTGAGTATAGGCTTTTGTAGTAGGAGCTCATGAGTTTTTGGATTTCCTCAGTTTCTGTTGTTTTGTCTCCCTTTTCATTTCTGATTTTGTTAATTAGGATACTGTCTCTGTGCCCTCTAGTTAGTCTAGCTAAGGGTTTATCTATTTTGTTGATTTTCTCAAAGAACCAGCTCCTGGTTTTGATTGATTCTTTGTATAGTTCTTTTTGTTTCCATTTGGTTGATTTCAGCCCTGAGTTTGATTATTTTGTGCCGTCGACTCCTCTTGGATGAATTGCTTCTTTTTGTTCTTGAGCTTTCAGATGTGCTGTCAAATTGCTGGTGTACGCTCTCTCCAGTTTCATTTTGGAAGCACTCAGAGCTATGAGTCTTCCTCTTAGGACTGCTTTCATTGTGTCCCATAGGTTTGGGTATGTTGTGGCTTCATTTTCATTAAACTCTAAAAAGTCTTTAATTTCTTTCTTTATTTCTTCCTTGGCCAAGTTATCATTGAGTAGAGTGTTGTTAAGCTTCCATGTGTATGTGGGCTTTCTATTGTTTATGTTGTTATTGTGGAGCAACCTTACTTCATGGTGATCTGATAGGATGCAAGGAATTATTTCAATCTTCTTGTACTTGTTGAGGCCTGTTTTGTGACTGAGTATATGGTCAGTTTTGGAGGTGGTACCATGAGGTGCTGAGAAGAAGGTATTTTCTTTTGCTTTAGGATAAAATGTTCTATAAATATTTGTTAAATCCATTTGTTTCATAACTTCTGTTAGTCTCACTGTGTCTTTGTTTAGTTTTTGTTTCCATGATCTGTCCATTGGAGAGAGTGGGGTGTTGAAATCTCCCACTATTATTGTGTGAAGTGCACTGTGTGCTTTGACCTTTAGTAAAGTTTCTTTTATGAATGTAGATGCCCTTACATTTGGAGCATAGAAGTTCAGAACTGAGAATTCATCTTGTAGATCTTACCTTTGATGAGTATGAAGTGTCCCTCTTTATCTTTTTTGATCACTTTAGTTTGAAAGTCGATTTTATTTGATATTAGAATGCCTACTCCAGCTTGTTTCTTGGGACCATTTGCTTGGAAAATTGTTTTCCATCCTTTTATTCTATGGTAGTTTCTGTTTTTGTCACTGAGGTATTTTTCCTATGTGCAACAAAATGTTGGGTCCTGTTTATGTACCCAGTCTGATAGTCTATGTCTTTTTATTGGAGAATTGAGTCCATTGATATTAATAGATATTAAAGAAAAGTAATTGTTGCTTCCTGTTATTTTTGTTGTTAGAGTTGGAATTCTGTTCATGTGGCTATCTTCTTTTAGTTTTGTTGGAAGATTACTTTCCTGCTCTTCCTAGGGAGTAGTTTCCCTCCTTGTATTGAAGTTTTCCATTTATTATCCTTTGAAGGGCTAGATTTGTGAAAAGATACTGTATAAATTTGGTTTTGTCATGGAATATGTTGTTTTCTCCATCTATGGTAATTGAGAGTTTTGCTGGGTATAGTAGCCTGGACTGGCATTTGTGTTCTCTTAGGGTCTACATGACATTTGTTCAGGATCTTCTGGCTTTTAGTCTCTGCTGAGAAGTATGGTGTAATTCTGATAGGTCTGCCTTTATATGTAACTTGGCCTTTTTCCTTTACTGCTTTTAATATTCTTTCTTTGTTTTGTGCATTGTGTTTTGATTACTATGAGTCAGAAGGAATTTCTTTTCTGGTCCAATCTATTTGTTGTTCTGTAGGCTTCTTGTATGTTTATGGGCATCTCTTTCTTTAGCTTAGGGAAGTCTTCTGTGATTTTGTTGAGGATGTTTACTGGATCTTTGAACTGGAAATCTTCATCCTCTCCTATTCTTATTATTCTTAGGTTTGATGTTTTCATTGTGCCTTGAATTTCTTGGATGTTTTTTGGGTTAGAACTTTCTACACTTTGTATTTTCTTTGACCAATGTGTTAATATCATCTAAGGTATCTTATACACCTGAGATTCCCTCTTCTATCTCTTGTACTCTATTGGTGATGCCTGCATCTATGACTCCTGATTTCTCTCCTAGGTTTTCTGTCTCCAGGGTTGCCTCCATTTGTGATTTCTTTATTGTTTCTATTTCCATCTTTCGTTCTTGAACCTTTTAGTCCAATTCCTTCACCTGCTTGATTGTGTTTTCTTGTTTTTCTTTAAGGGATTTTTGTGTTTCTTAAAATTCCATCTCATAAAGATGATAGAGGCCTTTAAGAATCTTGCTTTGTAGGTATGTTAGGGTATCCAGGGCTTTGCTGCCCTGGGAGAACTGGGTTCTGCTGATGTCAAATTACATTGGCTTCTGTTGCTTATATTTGTGCTTGCCTCTTGCCATCAGATTATCTCTGATGTTAACTGGCCTGGCTGTCTCTGACTGGAGCCTGACTTCTTAGAGGCAGTTAGAGACCTGTGACCTGGGTTAGAAAAGGCCTCCAGGGAGGCAGGCAGTGCTATTTCTAGTTAGGGTGAGCCTCTGTGTCCCTGGTTAGAGCAGGTCTCCTGTGTCCCTGGTTAGGGTGAACCTCCTATGAGACAGGTAGGCTTTGGGGTCTGGGAACAGGATCTGTTCAGTTTCAGATGGAGGTACAGACTGGAGGACTATGGAGCTCAGGCAGAGCAAGAGAGATCCCACATTTTCTGGGCTTGGGGGTGGGGGAACTCCCAGGTGGCATGGATATTGAGGTGGGGAGGTCTCACCTGTGTCCCTGGTTATGGCAGACCTCTGGGGAGAAAAAAGAGCTGTGGAGTGAGGAAGGGTGCAAGCACACCGATTTGCCTAGGTGGAAGTACAGACTGAGAGGAAGATTGAGCTCCCCTGACAGTGTCTTAAAGTCCATGTTTGTCATCTTTATTCCAACAACATGAACTTTAGTTTGAGAATCATCATGTCAGAATGGAGATAAGACTCCCCACTTCCTCCATCCCAAGTTGTTCTGTGTTCTGGACAGATTTAGAGTTATATCTAAAATATAGGGAGTAACAGAACTTCTCTTCTTTGTATTCTTATTTTTTGGAGACTGAGAATTTACTCCTATGTGTTAAAACTCTGCTATACATACAAGGTTATATACAATATATAGTTTATAAATAAACTTGCCCCCAAACTTCATGCTACTACTGTGTTCATTTAACTTAAAACATTCTGCAGTGGACATTATGAAATAAACATAAATTAAGAGAATTTTTAACAGAGATCAGATAATCATCAGAATGATGTCTGTGACAAATGCAAAATGACAATTTCTTCAGAAGGAGTTGTGTATATTTTAACTCATATTTTTATCCCATTAGTGTAAAAAAAAAAACAGGATGAATTTTAACTGAAATGGTTCTTTCTTTTCCATGGATTTGCTTCCAATTCTGAGAGAAGAAATTGATTGCTCTCTATAACATTTATAAAATCTGCCACCATCTTTATCTAATATGAACTTGATTTTGTTTGATGTGTCTTTTAGAGCAGCAGAAAGTGGGAATAAGAGAAGGATTTAGATGTTGCATGATCTTGAGAAGGAGGATTTGGTTGTTCTTAAAAAAAAATACTATGTAACTTTGTTACGTTCAATTTCTATTATTGCTTTCAACTCTAGGGATCTGAGGTGAAAAATGTATCTGAGAAATAGGAATGGCTATTATTGAAAAGCAAGACCCAGGGATGGGTCAACTTGAAGACAAAAGGATAAGAAGTAACAATAGCACATTTCTCATTGTGCTGACCCACCAAGTCATGGGAGATGCTTGCGTTTAAACCTAAGTAAGGTCTTATAGAGCTATGGAAAACTTGAGATTCCCATGACACAGAAATATAGAGTAGGCTCCTCTGCATAGCATGCCAACCTGTCTCCCACAACAGTAAGTGCTGCCTTCAAACACCTCACTCAGCCTATTAAAACGTTTCTTACACTGTAACATAGAATTTGTCTATGAACTACCATGCATGGGTTTTTAAATACAGTCTGAAAGTGGAATCACCTCCTTCCTCGAGCTGTGGATCGTCTCCTCTTAGGGAGAGCTCTTCAACTTGTTCTACTGGGCCATGCTTTTCTGAGATTCCTTACACTTTGTGTTCCATCCTTCTTATGGGGAAACTCAAAAAAAAAATGTTCTGAGTTTCCTTTAAGCAAAAGCCTAGGAATAAGTCCTGGTTTATCCAATCCGAGGACATCTTTTTGGCAAGCTGAATGAGAAAACAGCGTGGGCATGCAGAGTCAGGTGCTGACAGTGGTAGGTGGTGAGGTGATGAAGGTTCTGGCCTTCTACCATTGCAAAGTGAAAGTGTCAGTTCCTAGTTAGCGATCATAAGTGCCTGCTCCAAGCCTGTCACTGTGATCCCCTCAGGGATCCTGAATGGGACAGAACTTGTTTTCACAGATTCCCTTCTGACTGAATTGTCTTGCACTCTTGTTTGCAACTATGAACACACAGAAAGATGCGTTGGAGTTTTCTTTTTATGACAGTATTTATTCAACACTACAATTGTATAGCTTTGCCTCTGTTAGAGAATTGTATTTGATTTTTAATTATCTTAGTCTTCTTATTTTACTTTGAGTTTTTAAAAATATGTTTGAAAAGGTATAAACAACTTTTAAAATTCTTATTACATTTATTTAGTATTGGGTTTGTACATGCTACAGTATGCATGCTGAAGTAAAAAGACAAAATATGAAAGTTGGTTCTCAACTTCCATCATATGAGTCCCAGAAATAAAACTCTGGTCATTAGCTTGGTTGCATTAGCTTGGTTACCTTCTGAGATATCTTGCCAGCCCTAAGTAATGTTTAAATACTTTTACATGATGTCTTTAGAGCAATTCAGAAAAGAAGGCAAATATACCCTAGGTGTCTATGAGCTTTGTTGACCAAAACATACATAAATGAGATGGAGAGAAAGATGAGGAGGAGGAAAAAGGGGGGATGAGGTGGAGAAGGTGGTGGAGGAGGAGGAGGGGGAGCAGGAAGGAGGAGGAAGAGAAAGAGGAAATAGCAACAATAAAATATTGCAGTTAAGGAAAGAAAATACCAGAAAAGCATGAACTATGTTAACATAAATACATAAATAGGGGACAATCCTTACTGAATTCTACTATGTTCTCTATTGAACAATAATAATAACAATCCTCATTGTGGTAGAATGTGGAAGGAAAATTAACCATAAGACTTCAGGAAAGGAGAGTGTGGGATAGAAAAAGGTCTGGAAGAGAAAGAGGCTTCCAAATCTGCAAGCCAAGCCCTCCTCCCTGCTCAGCTCTTGGACAACTGAGAAGCTGTGTTTCCACACAGACTCCTCCCAGGGTGAAGTGAGCCTGGCAAGCAAACATACTAACACACTGAACATGAAACAGTGCCATGTGCAGAAAAAAGAATAAACAATATGCACAGGGAACATGTTATCCAAACAGCTAGCTGTGCTGGAGGGTGGCCCACGACCTGCTCTAGTTTTTCATATTGCAAGTTACTTGTTTTAGCATCAACCCCAGTGAGCTGTCAAATGATCCCAATTGGGGGACTTTTGTGCTATACCTATTCACTAGACATTTCTAATTTAGGTCTCAGCAAAAGGCCCCATCCATCACCTTCTTTGGCCAACTCCTCATAGGAGAAGACAGGAACTGGATCGAGACAGGTTAAAACTAATCTTGCCTCATCTAAATATCATTGCTCTGAAAACATAAAAATGTTTTAACTGTTGCTTTTTCTGTTTGAAAGTGATTTTAAGATCAAATACAGCTGAATTCAAAGCCTGGTGTACTTATGAATAATCAAAGGAATAGCATGGAAAGCTATTTTCTTTCTTCTTTTTTTCCTGAAAAATATCAGATCTAAAAGAAATGTTAAAGGGAAAACAAGCCTTACAGTGTAGTGCTGTCTTTGATATGTAGCTTCTTTTTGTTATTGCTGGTAGATTTATTTAATATCACACTTTCAACATCCCTGGAGGAAGAAAAGTTTCTGCTTTTTGTCTCTCCAGAATTGTGGTATGCTTTGAGTGGGACTCAAACACTGATCTGAACTTTAGTGTGCATAACTTCAGACAATAAAGAAAATTTCCGGTTTTTAAACTATCATGATGTTCTTGTCTGACCAAGATTTCCCAGAATACATTACTTAACATCCACTTCTGGCTAACATGAAGAACAAAAAAGTATTTTTAGATGTTCTACCTAAAATCCTTTGGGACACATCTCTGACAAGGTGTGAAATGTCAGCAGGCCAGAAAACCTTAGCATTCAAAGGCAAAAGAAGGCTTTGTCCTTACATCCACCTGTGAAGGCGGAATGTGTTGGGTTGGGCACACAGAACATAACTATCTGGCAAAGTGTTTCAGTATTGTAAATCTAAGCTTATTCTCTATATTAAAAATAAGCAGCTTGTTCTGATTAATAGCACAGGAAATATGAAGTAATCTACAGCCTCAGGTACTTCTCCCCTTTCGTCTGATTGCATGAGATTTAGTAATGCAGAAGAGGCAATACTGCACACACAACACCATACTCTCTAACTTTTTTCCTAACTAAATTTCATGATTTCCTTGTTGTTAGAAACTCTTCACTAGTACCATTTTAACAGATGCATGTCCGGTTGCTTAGGGACACCATGTGTTCTGAGCCACTCATCCATTCATAGATGTTTAACATGTCCCAGCTCAGTGCTATTGTAAAACAGCATTGTCTTGTACAGCTTTGTGGGTGAGCTTCCTGTTTAGGGGGTTCCACAGAAAGGGGGCATTGCTGTACTCAATAGCAGGCTAGAAGTTTCTTCCATAGCCCCTCTAAATGATGCGGCCCATTTAAGGCATTATCAGGGGACAAAGAGACCACAAGGTGATGCTCTATAGCCGGTGCTCTGCCATGTCTCATGTCTACGAAAGTAACAGAATAGTGTCTCACATGAAAGGAGGCAGAGACAAGGAGCCACACAGCTCTCTGTTAGTCGAAGACTTGACCACTCTTGTCACTAAGTGATCCCTTAATATGCAGAAGGTGGGAAGAGGGTAAAGGATATGGCAGGATACAAAGGATCAGATGGGGGAAGTGGGGACTCCATAGGGAGAGGGAGGGAGGTAAATACAGAAGGATAGGGTGGGTAAGATAACCATAAGTATATCTGAAAGGCCACAAGAAATCATATGGTTTACTATTTACAAATACACATAATCCTATGTCTAAATACATAAGGTTTTAATGAAATTTTATCATCTGGACCTTTGTCCTTCCAAGAGCCAAAGACCACCTAACAAAAACTCCAGCACCAGACATAAGAAGCCCTCTTCTATGGTCAGGACTATCGAAGAGATTGCCAAAGCATACCACCTATTGTTGTTGCCCTTAGTTGCCCCTGGAGGTGGAAGGTAAGTCCCAAGTGTTGAAATACCATGCACTTCAGACACAGGGCCCAGAGATCCCGAGGCTAGAATTTACCTCAATGCTCCTTTCCCGAACACTAGTTTTATGATACCAGAAAGCTCCACACATACTTCTGAAGGAAGAAGGCGACCAACAGTCCTAGCCAGCTATGAAGTATATGAAGCACATCAGTGACCAATATGGCACAATAACCCTAAGGGTGCAACAGTGGCACACATGCCTTGGCTGTAACCTACAGTTCTCTAATAGAATTTAAAACTCACTCAACAAGAGTGAAAATATGCCTGGTACTGGAAACCTAGCTAAGTATTCAGTGCTAGGAAATTCCTAGTTACTGGAGAAGAATCTACAACTATTGATTTACTAAAGCAGCATAGTCCCTGACAATAGTCTATAGACATTTGCCCTTATACCTACAGAGAAGTGTAGACTTAACCCCTCACCAAAGAAGCTTCTCATTGTAATAGATGGAGGCCATCACAGAAACATTGTGTAAGAAGAGGTGAAGGAGTTTAAAAGACAGTGATGAAACCAATGGGCTTCTTGTCTAGACCATATTTACCAGGCATTTGTCTACTGTGCCTCTGTGAGGCTGCAGATAGAAAGTTTTGATGAATGTATGTTCTTCTTTTTCTCTAGGTTGAATCCAGACATCCTTGGTAAATAAGAGTGTGGACTCCTGCCAGACTGTTAGGACTCAGCATAATATCTCTGAGACTCCTGTCCACTCCCCCTGAGATCTCTGTCCTAGAGACTTTTCAGCTTTTTTTTTCTGGAAAGAGTGGAGGTTAGAAAGTGACTTTGGGACCTAGGAGGAGGTGGGACCAGCCAAGAGACACAAGCCTCAGAAGTGGCAGGAAAGCAGGCACAGGATCCTTTCTACCTCCATCTTCACTAGGAGGAGGTACTGCCGATCCACAGCCCTCTCTGCCCCTTCCCCACAAGCAGAGAGCTTGCCTTTGGGGAGTGCTCCAACCCAGAGACTCAGGTCTTACCTGAGGAGAGCTGATCTCCCAGAAGTGCTGACACAGGCTTACAGACCCACAGGAGGAACAAGCTCTAGCCAGAGACAACAAGAACATCTAACACCAGAGATCAACAGATGGCGAAAAGCAAATGCAAGAATCCTACCAACAGAAACCAAGACTGCTTGGCTTCATCAGAACCTAGTACTCCCACCACAGCAAGTCCTGGATATCCCAAAACACCAGAAAAGCAAGATTTGGATCTAAAACCATATCTCACGATGGTGATAGAGGAATTTAAAAAGCGCATGAATAACTCCCTTAAAGAAATACAGGAGAACACAGGTAAACAGGTTCAAGCCCTTAAAGAGGAAACACAAAAATCCCATAAAGAATTACAGGAGAACACAAGTAAACAAGTAGAAGCCCTTAAAGAGGAAACACAAAAATCCCTTAAAGAATTATAGGAAAGCACAACCAAACAGGTGAAGGAACTGAACAAAACCATCCAGGACCTAAAAATGGAAGTAGAAACAGTTAAGAAATCACAAAGAAAGACACCTCTGGAGATAGAAATCCTAGGAAAGAAGTCAGGAACCATAGATGCAAGCATCAGCAACAGAATACAAGAGATAGAAGAGAGAATCTCAGGTGCAGAAGATACCATAGAAAACATTGACACAACAGTCAAAGAAAATACAAAGACCTCCAACTTAAAGGGCCAGTAAATATCTTCAACAAAATCATAGAAGAAAACTTCCCTAACCTAAAGAAAGAGATGTCCATGAACATAAAAGAAGCCTACAGAACTCCAAATATTCTGGACCAGAAAAGCAATTCCTCATGCCACATAATAGTCAAAACACCAAATGCACAATACAAAGAAAGAATGTTAAAAGCAGTAAGGGAAAAAGGTCAAGTAACCTATAAAGGCAGGCTTATCAAAATTACACCAGACTTAGAAAGTGACATTGGACACTGTGTTTTACTAAGGTGACATTTGGCCTCCCAGATGCTAGCCATCCTGTGAGACTTCATGAATCCTGTACTTTGTGGTCTCCTGGTCTCTCCCTGTCTGGATGATATATGGAGAAACTATCACTAAGTATTCTGGGAGCCAATGATCTGGCGTATCCTCTACTCTCTGGGCTACTTCTTCATTGCCTCTAGCACAACCTGGAGAGCTGTGATTTCAATACCTGCATTCAGAATTGTGGTTTTGAGATAAAAAACCTTGAACCAACTTCCATTCCTCCAAGAGCTCCCCAGAAAGGTTTGAAGAAAGCTAGATATTTCACATGTGATGACTGCACCGAATTAAGATGCCATTTGAGGTTGAGAGACGGGAACAAGTTGGAGCTGCCTGTATGACTAAGGGTCTTCTTAGTGGTGTGACCCTGCTTCCCATGGGATAAATGAGAAAGCTGAGGTAAGAAGGAGGGGAGCTTCCCCCCAATCACTTCTGAGAAGGCCAGCACATGCCCCATGACCCAAACACAGCTGTTTGTTAAACTGTAACTTAGCAGAGAGAGCCTTCCTATGCACACTTGGAATTGATAAGAGCCCAGTATAAGTTTGGTTTGACTTACTACTGATTATAAAGGTGGAGAGCTACTTTCTTAAGGTTTGCAGGGAATCATAGGAAGAATGTGGGGAAGAGACACATAAGTGTACTTTCAGTTTTGGATTGCCAGTTTATGTATAAATGAGCCCAAGTGCATCATGGGAGATTTAACTTACGTACAGGATGGGCTGTTATTCAGGAACCATCTAATAGAGTACCAACCCCCCCTTTTTTTTTATTAGATATTTTCTTTATTTGCATTTCAAATGACATCCTCTTTCCCGGTTTCGCATCCGGAAAAAAAAAAAAAAAACAAACTATTCCCCTCCCAGCCCCCTGCTCACCAACCCACCCCCACCCTCTCCCACTTCCTGGCCCTGGCATTCCCCTACACTGGGGCACAGAGTCTTCACAGGACCAAGGGCCTGTCCTCCCACTGATGACTGACTAGGCCATCCTCTGCTACATATGCAGCTGGAGCCATTAGTCCCATCATGTGTGTACTCTTTGGTTGGTGGTTTAGTCCCTGGGAGCTCTGAGGGTACTAGTTAGTTCATATTGTTGTTCGTCCTAAGGGGCTGCAAACCCTTCAGCTCCTTGGGTCCTTTCTCTAGCTCCTTCATTGTGGACCCTGTGCTCAGTCCAATGGATGGCTGTGAGCCTCTACTTCTGGATTAGTCGGGCACTGTCAGAGCCTCTCAGGAGACAGCTATATCAGGCTCCACCCTCTTCTTAAGACTGAGATTAGAATGATTAGTATGAGATGGGATGTGCTTTAAATTTTTTTTTTTTTTTTTTTTTTTTTTTTTTTTTTTTTTTTTTTTTTTGGTCAGCAGGGAACAGCTTTAATCTAAATGCAGAGGAAGAAAAACAAATTAGACCAACTATTAATACCGATGTTTCCATCATTAACATGCACAGTCTGGTTGCTGCTTAAAATAAGAAACCACTTGTGACCTGAAAGTTGGTCAGCCCCAATACCTACGGATCACCCTAAAAATAAAAGTAAACCTCACTCCCCAAGAGTATACTACGTACATTTTAATAGCTAGATCATATAGGGAAATCAGCGTGTCTATTATTAAAATAGAAAGGCTGAGTGTTAGAACACTAATTTGGAGCAGAAAGATTATGCAAGACAGATTCTGAGCGTGGAAACGGTAATTCTCCTTTGAGCAGAAAAATGATTTAACAGGACTCAGTGAGTTCGCAGACCTGGGGTAGAATGTAAAATAGGGAATTGGAGCTGGAGAAAATGTTGGAGACCGAGTCTGACTTGAGCTTTATAGATAAGCCATAATATGTTTATACTGTGCTCTGAGCAGCAGTAAACATCACTGAGTAAAGAGAAGGAAAGTAGGAGACATCAGTTTTTGTTACAAAAGGGACACCTGTGCTCTTTAAAACCGAAATCAAAGGAAAACTTAAGAATGCAGAGTGGTGTACAATTTGCCCTATAAAGAAGTTTTTCAGAAGTTCAAGCTATAACTCCACACATGGGAAGACCTTTGGGAATGTCCTTTTTTTAAGCGAGAAACATTTACAAAGGAACATGGAAGATTAATTACCCTCCAAAGACATTTAGGATGGCGAGTGGAAGGCACATTGCCTGTGTTGGCTCGAGTGTATGGGCTCTAACATCGCTCATGATCAGATGTCCTTGCCACCACAGTGCTGTTGTATTACATGAAATGAAGCAGAATTATTTATAACCAAGCTGGTAAGTGATGAACTCAGTATATGCAGTTGGATCTCAGATCTTTCAGCGTGTGGTGCTGGGAAGGAGGCTGTAGTCTAGAATGGTTGTCAAATTCACTGGAGAAAGTGGCATTTGGTTTTCCAGAAAGTATGTATCATAGGAGTGTAGATAAGGAAGGCAGAGAAACAGTGTGTCTTTAGATTATGAAAAAGTCTCCAGGATAGTAAAGCAGAAAAATCAAGACTGGAAATGCTGGGATGGAAAACTGGAGAGGAAGCCTGGAGCCAAAACACAGATGGCTTTTCTTGGCGTGTGGGCTGGAGTCAGTTTAGGATTTGAATTTGTGTAGTTCACTAGAGAACTACAGTCAGCAGGAGGGGCTGTAGAGACAGGAAGAAACTCACTAGGTGATACATTTGTTACAGTGATTGCTGTCAGCAATCGGGTCCTATCTTACAGACAACTCTGAGAATATTTCTCAAAACTGTTTTTCCATGCAGGAGAACCTCCAAATCCTCATTCTAGTTGTTTGAAGGTTAATGGGCTTTTTATGCATTCCTCGGTGGCTGAGGTCAGAGATAGATCAAGCTGTCATGAGCTGTTCGGTTAGCACTTTGTCTGTGGCAGTGGCTGTTTGACTTGAGAGAGTCTGCCCTTTCCTCAGAGCTAGCTGCTGTTTAGTCACTAAGAAGTTTGGAGCAGGCAAGTTGACTACGCACATTTGTGTTTCTAGTTGTCTCCAATGGACGTGAGCTTCTGCTTCCCCCCTCTTCCCCATCACCCTAGAAGTATTCCTGCACCGAACATGTTTACAATGACAAATTTGACTCTATTCTAGACATGCAAATAAATGGGAACAAATATACTGAGGAAAATAACTACGTTCCCACAAACACACCCAGGGTGTGTCCTGAACAGCTTTGAATGCTCTTTTGAATTCACCTTCCTCTTCTTCATAAGAGAGTTTGCCCCACATCAAATTCTTTCTCTTTTTACCAAGAAAATCTCTTGTGGGCATTTTCTCCACCTCATTTCCACCCTAGCAAGAATGCTAAGTGACATGCTGCCTTCCCCTCTGGGCTACCCGTTCAGCTAGAAGACTCTTAGACTTCCCGGAATCTGTCTGGGGAGGCTCTTTTCCTTGCCCATTTGAGCAGGAAGATTCTCCCAGAACGTGAGTGTTCACTGAGCCAATTTTTCTCATTTCCAGCCTTCCATCTGGACTTCTAAAGTTTCCATTTTTGCTTGCTGAGATCCTGAAGTCATGCTGGCTTTAAGCAGTTATTTCCAAATGCTTTCTATGATTCAGGAACTGTGCTAGATGCATGGGATAGGACAGATGGACACATCTTTCTTGTTTTCCCAACACAAATGAGCTTTACACCATTCAACTCAAAATAGTAAATATTTGCAGTCTGTACTATGTAGTCTGTACTTTTACTTGGAGCTATATGTGGGGAGGTATAAGCATAAAAATGCTTTCAGTTAAGAACAAATACTCTAACGTAAGATGGACTCTTTGGGAGGAACAACAATATGAACTAACTAGTACCCTCAGAGTTCCCAGGGACTAAACCACCAACCAAAGAGTACACATGGTGGGGCTCATGGCCCCATCTGCATATGTAGCAGAGGATGGCCTAGTCGGTCATCAATGGGAGGAGAGGCCCTTGGTCCTGTGAAGGTTCTATGCCCCAGTGTAGGGGAATGTCAGGGCTAGTAAGCAGGAGAGGGTGGGTTGGTGGACACGGGGAGGGGGTAAGGAATAGAGGTTTTTTTTTTTTTTTTTTTTGAGGGGAAACTGGGAAAGGGACTATCATTTGAGATGTAAATAAAAAAAATATCTAATAAAAAAATACATTTAAAAAAGATGGATTCTTTGAAAGGAAAGCAATTTGTAGTCCCAGAATGGAAGGAAGCAAGGTGCTCTGACTGTGATACACCAAACTCTGAGTTTTCTTCCTTCCTTTCTTCCTTCCTTCCTTTCTTCTTTTCTTTCTTTCTCCCTTCCTTTCTTCCTTTCTCTCTTTCTCCCTTCCTCCCTCCCTCCCTTCCTTTCTTTCATTCTTTCTTTTGTTAGTTCTTTAATTCAATTCACTTGGTTCTTGGTTTCTTGTGTGTGTTCTGTCATTAAATTGATTCTCTTCTGTGATTATTGGGCACATGCAAAGGGTCTAGTCTGCATGCTATGTTCTTCAGTGTAAATGCTTTTGTATCTAGAAATGTAGATACCTTAATGTCATTTACAGAGCACAGTGTCTGAAAGCTGAAACAGGAGTTTGGTTCTCCAATTAAGTTTTTCAGAGCCAAAGAAACTTTCTTGCAGAGCTCTCTAGAAGCCTTCCATTCGCATGCCACTGGTCAGAATCACATAATCAGCTCATGCCCAAACCAGCCACTGGGAATAAGACAGGATTACACAACTGACTTGGACCAAGCAAGGAATAGTAACAGGAGCATGGAGACATACACCTGCAGTCCCAGAATGTGGGAACCTGGGAACTGAAAGTTCTAGGCTAACTTGGACTATGTAGGAAATATCAAGCTAGCCTGGGCTACATAGTTAAGAGCTAGTGTCCAAAAAGAAAAGGATAGATGGAAAAATACATAAATGATGAGCCAGTTCCCTAAAGCACATAGCCAGAGAAGATCTTAGTTTGCTGTGGGAGTCCCAGTCTGAACTAGTATTTTCCAGAATTACATAATGGGAAAAAGATGACAGTAAAGTCGGGTGTTACATTGGAGGAAATCAAGAAAGAGCAAGGGAAGACTTGCCTACTAGTGCTATGAGGGCACCGTTACAGGATATTTCCCCCCTGGTCCAACAAGCTGCACATCTGTACTTGAATCAGTGAAGCTTGGAAAGAAATGATCCATTTAGGCAGAAGTCTATGTAGAAGCTTAAAGAGCAAGCATACACACTGCATCCCTATTCCTCTGAACTGTAACAATCTCTCCTGGGGAAAGGTGAGAGGATCGTAAGGGTCAGGACGATACTGAAAGGTAAGAGATGCAGGAAGTTCATAGGGTTCTGAGGTTCACAGGACCCCACACTGAAATTACACAAGCTGTAACAACTGCTGGATCCAGAGGAGTTTTCAGCTATCAAGCTGCCTGCATGCTACGCTTTCTTGAGTAATGATTCATAGACTGAGGTGGGCTTTTCATGCTACAGATGCCTTGAGTCATCCTTGCTCCCATAAGCAAAGCCAAGAACCTCACCGGCTCACTAAGCCAGACTTCAGTGTCATCATTTCTTTGGTCTATCGTGGGTGTTCTCTCTGGGGCAGGTAGATAGTCACATCTCCCATGGAAAGTCACAGAGCAATATGCTTCAATTTTTGAGGGTTTTGGTGTTGCTTTGTTTTGTTGCAAAATTGATAGGATCTGGCTGGTAGGAAGGGGTGAAGGCACAGAAGTTCCAAATCCATTGTCTTGCCACATCAAGACACCACCTCTTTTGGCACACTCATTAAAAGTTTATTAATTAGTCTCTCATTTGTTTTTAATCGGATATATATATATATATATATATATATATATATATATATATATATAAACAACACACATATTCCTTCCCCTCGTGATTACCACCACCGAACCACTAAACTTTAACACAAACAGTTCTGCATCTACTTGGAATCTGTGTTTTTCTGTGCCATGTTTCTGAATATTCATGTATCCATAATGTTTTGAGGTACCCTTGAAATAGGAAGAAAAATGATTTTAGCATTCTATATAAAGCTATATTGTCAAATATATGAGACTGTTTTTAAAAGTGAGAGAATCCCTCAATAAAATTAGGAAAGTGTGATGTGTGTTTCTATGTATGGAAACAGGGAAGGATGCTGGGAAAACAGACAACAGGCTGACAGAAATTGGGTGCTTCTTCAAATATGATTGATCGTTTCTTCCAGCTTCCTGCCTAGCCCTGCTTGGGTACCACCCTACCTTGTGGTACCTAGTCCCACATCCTCTCCCACTGAGGCTGTAAATACTTTCAGCCTTTCTTTTTAAATGTTTCTTCAAGTAAAGAAAGTTGGCCAGCACATCCAATGTCTTGGAGAAAGCAGATTCTTCTGTTGTGTAACTGACCCTCCTTCACGGTGATGACCTTAGAGTCATTATTATGTGTTTATTATTGCCTTTTATTTAAAACTATTTGTGGAACATTTAAAGATTTTTTTTTTCCCATTACTATCAGGAAATGCAAACTACATACCTACCAGCCATGTATTAAACCGGTGTCACAGTTCTGCATTTGTTTAAAAGCAATTATGTAAAATAACAGAATTCGGAGATACAAACACCTACAGCTAGCATTCATCTAAAATTTCTTAAATAAATCTGTTTAGCCCCTCCTTCATGTCCACGCTCTTTTGACTTATTCCACTTAAAGCGGCACATTCAGCAGCCCTCTTGCAATGGATGGTAGCGAGGGCTAACATCTTGTTTCCCTTATACTCATAGCTGTGGGGATCTCATTGTTTGGAATCTGCAAGTACCTCAAAGGACCATATGTTTTCTCCCCCTCTGGCATGGGTTTCTTTTTTTTTTTTTAATTTATAATTTTTTTTAATTCACTTTACATTCCAATCCCTCCTGTCTTCCCAGTCCCCTTCCATTCTCCTCAGAGAAGAGAAGCAACCCTTGGATTACCAGCCTACCTACCATGGGGCACCTGGTCCCAGCACGGGTAGGCACACCCTCTCCCACTGAGGCCAATATGTTAAAGGATTGTTCTAGAAGGTGGCACTAATTGAAGATAATGGCACCTGTAAAAGATGAAACTATCGAGAAGTCACTGGGTGACTGGGAATGTGCCCCAAGAGGACTGGGCCGGGGGGCTGGATTCTTCCTTGTTCACTTTGCCCCCGGATCATGGAGAGGTAAGGTTTTTTTGTCCTATCACATGCTTGCCCTGTGGTATGCTGTCTCTGTATATGCTCAAGCAATGACAGTGGATCATAGACCAGAAGCTCTAAAGTCCTGAGGCAAATAAACATTTTATCTTGGCAAGTTGATAACATTTGGGATGTTGTTACAATGACAGAAAGCTGACTAAGGTGGCTAATAGTGAGGGGTGGCCAGTGCTTCCTCTAGTAGATTTGATTGTTCAAGTCCTGTATTTTGTGTTCTATTCTTCATACTCTTAAAGATATTGTTTACCATATTGGTCTCAAGGTTTTTTTATTTTATTTTATTTTATTTGAGACAGGGTCTCACTATGTCACCCTAGTTGGCCTTGAACTTGCCATGTAGACCAG
This sequence comes from Montemys delectorum, assembly GCA_019843815.1. Taxonomy (NCBI): domain Eukaryota; kingdom Metazoa; phylum Chordata; class Mammalia; order Rodentia; family Muridae; genus Montemys; species Montemys delectorum. The sequence goes on from JADRCD010193893.1 coordinate 23,083, forward strand.
GCTGGCATCTAACTCCTAGCGATCTGGCCGACTCTGCCTCCCAAGCTGAGATCAAAGGTGTGAGTCATCATACCCAGTACTCAAGCATCTCAAAAAGGATAGAACAATAGGTATTTGAGAAATGATCAATGGAATATCATCATTTATCAAAACCCGAAGAAATAATGGGACAAAGCCAATAATTGTTTTTAAAAACCTGCAGTTAGGGGGCTGGTGAGATGGCTCAGCGGGTAAGAGCACTGACTGCTCTTCCAAAGGTCCTGAGTTCGGATCCCAGCAACCACATGGCGGCCCTAGATCAGACGCCTTTTCTGGTGTGTCTGAAAGACAGCTACAGTGAATTACGCAGGAGTGAGTGGGGCCAGAGCGGGGCAGGTGTGGGAGTGAGCGGGGCCGGAGCAAGCAGGGCTGGAGCGAGCGGGGGCAGAAGAGGTCCTCAGTTCAATTCCCAGCAGCCACACACACGACGGTGGCTCATGGCCATCTGTACAGCTAGAGTGTACTCATACACATAAAATAAAATAAAATAAAATAAAATAAATCTTTAAAAAACCTGCAGTTAGATACATATCAATAGTACATGTCTCTACATACTTGTTTGGTCACAAATATAATAAGCCTTTAGATCTCTGTTGTGGATTATAGGAAGTCCCGGGCAGAACACTTAAGTGATGCAAAAAGCATACAACCAGGCTGCAGAAAACTACAAAACAGATTCTCTCTCCAGCCAAGCAACTTGCAGGGGAGGAGACACACACACACACACACACACACACACACACACACACAGAGAGAGAGAGAGAGAGAGAGAGAGAGAGAGAGAGTCAGAATCAAGATGTAGAGACATAGCAGCCATCTGCAATGTAGGGTCTTGGTTCTAACAAACTGAGTTTCTGGAACAGTATAATTCAATAAAAGGAGAGTGGAAAATTCCATTAGAACAAGAAGGGAAGGATAGATTGTGCTAGCCATTTATATGTTAGAAGGGACAACTAAAGAGCTCCGTGGGCTGGATGGGGGAAGGGATAGAGTATGGGGGTCAGGATGTAAATGTAAATCACAGCTAAGATTCTGGGCTGTTTGTGGTCATGGAGATGAACGGCCATTATGGGTTTGATGAGAGTCGTGGTATAGGCATCTTTGGGAAGAGCACTGAGAGCAGGAAGAGGATGTGTCTGTCCCTGGATATAGACTCCCAGTGGCAGAGAAAAGAAATGGAAAGGTGTGGGCTTGTGATCTAAAGGGATGGGCCTCTCTCTAGATCCCTGTCATGGAAGCCAGATGCCATTCTGAGCTTGCAAGAAGCATCATACAGGAGCTTTGGGAAACTTTTCTCTATTTCCTCTACTTAAAGGGGAAGTAGGAATAATTCTTATTCTGTGGCCACTGTATGTTAGACATTATGGTTCTTGTGTATATTTTGAAAAAAAAAACACTAACTATAGCACCTATATATCTTTTTTAAAAAGTAAAACCAGTTTGCAGATGCAAAGACAGATCCTGTAGGCTGCGCAAGCAGGCTTGGTTTTTGAGGTCACAAAAAGATACTATGTTGAAGAAGGAAATTCTTTTTGGAAGGAAGGTAGTGACTTCAAGTGCCCTGAGATGTTGCGGGTGCCGGGCAGTTATGCATCTTTACCTACATGGGCTCTTAGGAGACCAATGCTTTTAGAAGAGAGAAAATGGACAATACTAGCAAGTTAGAGAGCTGGCTCCAAGAGGTGTGCCCTGCAGGACCAATCAGAGCTGCCCCCCCACCTCCATAGGCTCATCATCACCAAAGGAAATCCTTCAAAGGAAATACTTCAAAGACACAATGTGTAAATGCCATATCTAATTCAGCTCTGTCTAGGATAGCAGCTACAGGTGCTGTTATCTTCAAATGTAGCAAGAAGGGAAAATTCAGAGCTAGAAAGTTCACTCACCCTGTGAGAGTCCATGGACCCACAGGGATTGGTTGAAGGAAGAGGAAATATGTTGATCAACCAGGAAGTATGTGGATCATTTTTTTTTTTTAGGTTCATCTCATAGTTCCCTATATGTCTATCGTTTGGAGAAATAAATTACTCTGCAACAATTACTAGCACACCCTCAAAGTGGTATCCATCAGGGCAGCAAATGAATTACCAGCACCTTTTGCAATGCCACAGGTAGGATTCAGATAAGATTTACATTTGTAAAAATTTCACACTGATGCTGGAGTACACCTGTGCCTACACAGTACCTTACAATTACAAGGTAGCATCACAGACATTTTACCCCAAATGGTTGTTCATTAAGTAAGAATGCACAGGAAGCATGTCTAAGCGAGTGGGTTAATTTTTATGCCATCCAATCACTCATCCATCTCACGGTAGCACAGTAAGTGGTACAAACAGCAAAGCTGTTTTAACCAAAACACAGGAGCCAGATGGGTTTTTCAAAGATAGGATCCAGGTCCAGAGAATGTAGGCTCAACAGGGCCTGAGAATTCCTCCCCACCCTCGCCCCGTCCCGAGTCTCAGAATGCCAGAGCAGCCAGAGGTTGCAGGCTGGTTTCATTTTCCTCTCTTCATCTCATCTTGAATGGTGGCACACATGGAGTACAGCAAGCTGGAGTTAGCTGTCCCAGGCGGCCCACGTGGTCCCCACCAGCTTCTTTAGCGGGAGCCTCCAGCACCTCCAGGCTCTCAGAAGAGCCAGGCTGCTCTTCTCCAGCACCTTTACATGCACTGTTTACATATGTATCATGCATCGACACGGCCAAGCATTTAGTCACCTATTCAATCTTTCCGGTTATTTACTCGCATGAACACATCGCGGGAGAGACTGTGTGAGAGTTCCACTCACTGCAGCCTCCACCCGCGCCTCGCTTTGTCTCGCTGGCCCGGTCGTCCTTACAAGAGTAATGATTGTGCGGTGGGCACCTGCTGGGGATCGGGTGGAGGGGGGGGGGGGTGGTTCCGAAGTACATGATGTCCATGTGAGCTCAGAGCTGGTAGGGTCTACTATATGGGGATGCCGGGCTTCCTACTTTGTCCCTTCCGGTGCGCAGATGGGTAACAGGAGGACGACGCCCTGCCCTGCCCTGCCAAGACATAGTAGGTACTTGGGTGTGGTCTCTCCAGGGTGAGTTCCAGTTGGTATAGTCCAGCCCCGGCGCTAAGGTGAGGTTGAGGTTGCGGTTTCTCACCCTCTAAGGCATTCCTAGGAACAAGAGCAATATTCTCGCGACTTTCTCTCTCCTTTCTCTTTTAAAAATGCTAAGAAATGTCCCCCTTCCCCGCCCCAGTCCCGGCTGCTCCCTGGTCATCCCTGGTTTAGGGACACATACACACACACCCGCGCGTGGAGTTTCTTCCGCTGCACCCCAAGTTTTGTCTCGACTTGTGTAGTAGCATGGAGATTCAGGTGTGTGTTGGGGGGGGGGGGAGTGATGAGCTACTCCTGCCTACTGACTTACCGGAAAGCCTAGTCAAAACTGACCAGTTCCAGCCTCAAAAACAGAACAAAAGACCTCCTTCCTAGGCACTGGCCTCCAGCAATCAACAATTTCCTTGGACCTTGCTGGGCCCGGCCATGGGGCCCCCAAATGAGCAGCGCACAGCCACACTCGATGACTAAATTCAGCACGGGTGCCTTATTCCCCCCCCGCGCCCCCTCCTGCTACAAACTAAGCTCTGACTTCTCCAAAAGTACCTGCCACTTGGAGCCAACCCCTACCGCACCCCTCCCCACCGCACCCTTCCCCACCCCCGACCCGCACCGCAGCAACGCCTCCGCATCACACCGGGAGCTCGCCCCGCCTCGCACAGCGCCCTCCTCCCCCGCGCGCCGTAACCCCCTCCCTGCGCATCGCTTGTACTCTCGCCACGCCGCCGCCCGCCACTGCAGCACCAAAGGGAGGAGGCGGAGGAGGAGGACCGCAGCGTGGCCGCCGGGAGACACTTTCCCGCCCCTCCTCTCGCCGCCGACTAGCTCAAAGGAGTCACCACTGCGCGCGCTGCGGGAGAGAGTGGCAGACGGAGGCGGCCCCGGGCTGCCAGCGGAGCGGGGCTTGCCCGGAGACGGCTGCAGTGCAGACAGCGCTCAGGGCTTGGGGTCCCGGCGGCTGGAACGGTGAGTAAGGAGTTCCCCCGCCACCGTGGCGAGGGCTCGCTCCGTGCTAGATTTCTTCCTCTTCTGTGCCAGGAGACCCAGCGTTCTAACCAGAGAACTTTTTGCAGCCTTCCAGATGCGCAACTAGCGCAAGTTTGCCGACTCTGGCCCCGGGAAAGCGGCTGCAGGTGAGGCAGGCTGCCCGCTGGGTACCTGTGTTGGGATGGGAAGCAGGAAATCTCACTGAGGCAGTGGAGTGACCCCGGGTTTACTGGGCTGGGGCAGGTCAAAGGTGCGCTATGTTCTGGATTCAAGGGCAGGTGGGTGGGCAGCTGCAGGAGTCTCCCCGCTTCCTTGGGGGCACCGGGGTCGGGGGAGCTTCAGGGATGGCCAGAGAGACTATTCAAAACAGGCAGCCGGGAGCGCCCACTGTCACCGAGCCATCACCATCACCGCAGCCTCTGGCTCAACTTTTTCTGAGGAGAACCCTCTGCAGACGTGCAGAGGTGGTTGGAAAGCACGAGGAGCCGCAGTCGACTCTACGGGAGGCTAACAGAAAACCGGTCAATTTTCAAACTCTTCCACAAAAAAAAAAAAAAAAAAAAAAAAAAAAAAAAAAAAAA
>JADRCD010193895.1:864-13505 GCA_019843815.1 Montemys delectorum
GATTGGGTGAGCTTGTGCTCTGATGGAGACACACCAAGAGCAGGCCAGAATGCCAGCATGTTTTATTATATACAGCTGAGCAAGGTTGTGAGTTTATTGCATACAACCGAAAGAGGAGGCAGATTTCACTGATCCTGGTAGGGGGCATTCTGTAGGGGAATAGTTCACACTGTGAACATCCTGGACGAGGAAGGTGTGGGTGACATTTGCTTCACATACTTTCAAAATCCAATTAGGGACCGGGGAAGACTTTGTCATTTCCAAGGGTCTCAGGAGTTGGAGTCCTGGACACAGCTGCACCCATGTCGACAATACATATGCACAGAGGACTGCCTCTACACACTGTGGTCTTGGATCTTTCCATCCTTTGCTCAACCCTTGTTAAAACTGCGCTGCAGTTAGTTACTGTTCAGCTGCCCTCCTTTCTTCCCATCTCCTTCTATAGGTACCATAACTCTCCTCCAGGCTGAAGGCTCTCCCCTCCTCCCCTTGAAACCTCCCAATGCAGCTTGGTCATTTCTGTGTGTCAGTGTGCCCATCTTGAAGGACACAGACTAATGGAGCTTACCATTAGAAAGTGATCTCTTAAAGTCAATTAAAGGATGACATACTCGTGTTCTGGGTATAGCTGCTCACATCTGTAATTCCAGGGTTACTGAAAACTTGAGGCCAGAATAGGCTATGAATGTCTTCCAAGGTAGACTGGGTTGTACGATGAGGTCTGGTTTCACAGAAATGTACTGAATACTAATATACACATGAATTTCCAATTTTTCATATTGTGAAAATTAAGAAAAAACATAAGCCTTTAAAAAAAAAATCCATGTACTCAAGGAGTTGAACTTTGAGATTCCGAAGCATTGTTTTCCTCCTTAATGTAAAACACTTGGAATCAAATGTCACCAGTAGCCCATATACTGAACGTGTGGTCTTGTCTCATACTGCACAGCACAGACACCTAGACAAGAGGTCTTAAATTTTTAACATTTCTGAAGCAATATATTTTATAAGCATTAATAAGTTATAGATTAACATTTTTATTTTTTGACAGCCTTTTTATTTCTTAATGTAAATGCACTGATGAAATTGTAACAAAGGACATCTAAGTTAGATATAAACTGTTATCTTCTCTCTACAAAGTATTTGTTCTTTCAAGTGTGGGTGTGTCTCTGTGTGTATTTATCTGTTTGTGGGTGTCTATGTGCATGTGTGTATTATGTGTGTATGCTTGTGTGTGTCTGTGTTATGTATCTGTGTGTGTGTGTGTACCTCTTTGTACGTTTTACAGGTGTATGTGTGTGTTAGTGGATATCTATATTTTATATGTATGTATGTGTGTGTAATATGTATATGTGTGTGTTAGTGGATTGTTATATTATGTGTGTGTGCATCTGTATTATGTGCGCATGCATGCATGTGTTAGTAGATGTCTGTGTTATATGTGTATATGTGTGTCTGTGGTGCTTATGTGTGCATGTGCACGCGTACACATGCGTGTGTGACATTTGATGTCTGTGGCAGTAAAATGCTTCATTTATTGTTCTTTTCCATCTAATCAGTGATTTGTGTGATGAGAAATGTACCTGGACTCCTACATATTTTCAGTTCTGTTTTTCTGTCTTCCTGTAATACTTCTTTCCTGGGTATTTTAAAGGAAAAAATTTGAATTATGTTCATAAATTGGAAAATTTTGATCCCATAAGCTTTTTTCTCCTACTGAGTCTTGAGTTAGTTTTATGACTATATTGGAGACTTACAACATACCATCTCTTCATAATCTATCTTCTTTCATTCAATTGAATTCTTATTTACTTTCATTTTTTAGTCATTTGCTTGTAAGAAGCAAACTTATGTTGATAATTTTTACAAAAGCATCATCATCATAAATAAAAATGTGCAACCTAATCTATTAATATATATGCTAAAGACCATGATCAAAGGGGGAAATTTCTTGATCCTATAGAATCATGAATAATACACAGAGTAACTTAGAACACAATACATGGAGCTCAACTTTTAACTTTATTTATATTAGTTAATGATCCACAGTTGTCTTCCATTTGTTAATTACCTAAAGTGACTCTATATACCTAGGTATCTATGTCATTCAATCCATTAGCTTTGAGTTCCAAGGCCACTCTTCAATATTTGTTGTGTGATACTGGGACTAGAACTCTAGACCACATTTCTGCATTGTCAGGTTTCCTGTTGGACTCTATAGTTCCGGAGTTTGCAGGGCTTGAGTAGGGGAGGAGATAATCTGCTTGTGTTGTTTGCTCCAGTATCACCATAGCAACACCTATTTACTTCAGCAGCAGCAGCTGAATCTAGTTTGTACTTGTTCTAATATTTATGGACCAGCTTTATCATAGCCTTTAAGTGTCTCCAGCACCAGGCAGTTGGCATCGAGGCAGTTGGCATCGATCCCTCTGCTCACAGATCTAACCTTAGTCCCACAGAGTCTCTCCTGGGAAACCATAGACCTCAGCAGTAGATAAAAGAAGGGTCCTGTTCTAAGTGCTCAGCACTTCATGTCCTTGGGACCTCTTCTTATGTATTTTTTTAAATGGGTCTAACATTGGATCTCTGTTTTTGCAGTTGCTACCTGGTGATACTTGCAAGTTTGTGGTGTTTTGAGGCTTATTTAAATTAACTTGCAATACGTGAACTTGCTATTCCCAACTTTCTACACAAGGTACAGCTAAGCTGAAAAACAAATTAAATCAAAGTTAATAGGCTCTTCTTAGTTTTATTTAATCTTACCGATATTCAAGAGTTACAAAGGAAGGAAGAAGGGGGCCAATGAGAAACTAAAGGCATTTTCTTTAAAACTAGGAGCAAATCAAGCATGTCACCTTGTCACCACCCTAGTTATTAAAGTGCTGGAAGCCTTATCTTGCTCAATAAGACATATGAAGGCAATAGAGAAGATACAAAGAAGGAGGCAAAGTATCCTTGTTTGTAGATATGACTCTATACACAAAAGACCCTGAAGAGTCCACAAGAAATATCCCATATCTGATTAAAACATTCAGAAAAGTAGCAGGATTCAGATATAACACTGAAAAAAAAATACATAGCCTTTCTGTTCACAAATGACAAGCATATCAAGAGAAAAAAATCAGGGAAACAAGTTTACAACAGCCTTTAAAAATCATGGAATAAATCCAAGAAAGTCAAAGATTTGTACAATAAAAACTTTAAGACACTGAAAAGAGGACATGGAAGATTATACCAGACGATAGATGGAAGGAGCTCCCATGCTCAGGGATTGGCAGGATTAATACTATAAAAACAGCTATTTACAGATTTAATGCAATTCCTACCAAAATTCAAATGCAATTCTTTACAGAAAAAGACTTGAATGTTATATGAAAATACAAAAGACTCACAACAATCAAAGCCCTAAACAGTGAAAGATGGCTGGAGGGTCTGCCACCCCAGACTTCAAGTTGTACTCAGGACATACTTAAAGGACTCTATATCTTATTTCTTGGTTTGCTTTCTACTGGCGTGATAAAACATTTTGACTAAAAGCAACTTGAGAAGGAAAGGGTTTATGTCTCCTCACAGACTAAAGTCCTCTATGAAGGAAATTAAATGCACAAACTCATAGTATGAGCCTGAAGGCAGGAACTGAAGAAGAGGCCATTGATGCATGCTGCTTACTGGCTCAGTTCTATGGTTTGCTTAGCCTGATTCCTTACACAGTCTTAGACCACCCACCCAGGGGTGAAACCCATTTCCAGCAAGCTAGACCCTTTCACATCAATTATTGATTAAGAAAATGCCCTAGACTTTTGCCTAGAATTGGATGTATGGGTTTTCTCAACTCTTCCCAGAAAACCTCAGCTTATGTCAAGTTGACAAATATTCAACCAATATTTGTGACTGGACCCCTTGTCATGCTAGCCATTGATAAAATATTGTTATTAATCCATAACCTTTCCTTTTTGTTTATCCCAAGATCTCATATTAATATCAGTGTCACAATATAAGACACAATATAACTTTTGAAGTCGCACAGTGTTTAAAAGTTCAGTCTCTTTAAAATACCCAAATTCACTACAAAATCTCACAGTTTAGGCTCCTTTAAAATCACAGACAAGTTACATAGTTCTTATTCCAAGAGGGGAGAACCGGGACAGTCACAATAAATCAAAGCAAACCCAACGTTTAACAGTGGGAATTAAATCCTGTAGCTCAAGGTCCCACATCTGGAATTGACTCAGATCTTCGCCGGGGCAGCTCAGTTTCGCTGGCTCTGCCATCTACAGAATACATAGCCCTAGTCACTAACTCTAATACCATATTACTATTAACATAACCAAAGATCTCAACTGCATATTAAAACTTAATCTGAATTTTAAAAGGGAAAAGACAAGAAAATACATTTCTCAAAAAGAGGCACACCAATAGCCAAAATATTTGTAAAAATTATTAAAATCATTAATTACTAGGAAAATACACATAGAAATCACAGTGAGATTTTACTTCTCTGAGAACACAATGATAATATAAAAAAGACAGAGGATGACACATATTAATAGGAGTGGGGAGGAAATGGAAATTTGATATAATGTTGCTGCTGATGCACAGCAGAACAGCCATTGCAGAAAACAGAGTGGATATTTCCTGTAACATAAAGGATAAAACTACTACCTAACCCAGAAACTACATTACTGGCTCTCTATGACAGGAAATGAAATAATCATGTTGAAACCAGCTACAGGGACTCCCCATATTTATTCCAGCAATAGTCACAATAGCTAAGACACAGACTCAAAGCACCCATCAACAGATGAGCAACAGAAGAAAAAGTGACATTTGAACAGAATGGAATGGTTTCTTTTATTGTTAAAAAAAAATTCTGACATTTGCAGCAATGTGGATAAAATTACAAAACTTTATGTTAAGTGAAATGAGACAGACATTGAACAAACACTGAGTAATCCACAAACAGGAAATAATTCAGAAGTTGATATCTAAAAAATAAAAGATAGAACATCAGTTATTACAGAGTGAGAAGTGGAAAGGGAAAGAGATAGGAAGGAGTTGATAGTCACATTTACATAGGAAAATTATACTGTTCTGTTTCATAATAGGGTAGTTATAGCTAACAATAATGTGCTACATATTACTAAATAGCTCCAGGGAGGGATTCTGAATATTCCTTCCAGAAAAAATAAATATTTGTGATAGATTTGCTAATTACGCTGATTTGGTAATACAATACATACATCTACTGAAGCTTTATACCACAACAAATACTTAACATGAGTACAGATCAATTATAAATAAAATTTAAGGGCAGAGCCCCCACCCCTTACAAAACAGAATTTATCATCTCATTAGGGAAATTAAAAACCATTCATCCAAACAGAACATGTCCGTGTAAGAGGAAAGGAAAGGAGACACATGAGACGGTGAGTCAAATGCAGCCTGCGACGTAGAGTGGTTCTGAACAGATGTAGCTGGAGATGAAACTGGAGAGTTGGAGAAACCAGAGAGAATCAGAAAATAAGGAGAGCATTGCTCTTCCTAAACTGAGAGTCATTGCTGCAGCCTTGAACGGGTGTCCCCAGTCCACATGCAGAACAGAAGGAGCAGCATCACCTTGACTCTCCTTTCTCTTAAAGGAGGCAAGGAACTCGTCTTCCTTTTATTCTGTTTCTTTCCTGAGCGTTTTCTGTACAGGTCAGGTTTGTCTGAACCTCATTCTACAGTCCACACACCCCACAACCCCAATCATAGTTCTTATAACCCAGCCGCCATGGTACTGTGATTACTAGATATGCTGTGACAACTGGCAACAAACAAACCCACTAACTGTGAACAATTATGCCACATCCATTTACTATGTACAGTCACTGGTTTCTTTCACAAAACTGTGAATGCGAACTTTCCTGTTTAGTCCTCACCACAGCCCTGTGAGGTAGTCAGGAAGCATCAAGTTCCAGTACGCAGAAGATCTCCTTAACGGCGGCAGGGCTGGTACCCACATCCGTGTCTTCTGTATCCTAATCCAGGATGCCTTCCATTTTGGGATGGACGGAGCTCGGGACGGTAACCAAAGCAGCCTTTCTGCTTAGAACAGTTGACTGTTCTTTGCAAACACAGTTCATTCAGACTTGAGAGATCTTGCCTGTGTCCAGGGAGTAAACACACTCAAGTCTGGGTTCGAATCAGCATCAGAGTAACAAAGAAGACACAAAAACATCTTGAACAAGGGTTGCTGCTTGATTCTTACTGGATGAGGTTGAATATTCTAACTTCGAAGCAGCAAAGTCCAAGAGAGGGGAAGCTGTTCAGAGGATCTTGTCGTCTAACAATTTATTGATTCCTTCGCAAATTCTCTTGAGATTGGGCCTGCAGTTTCCATGCGGACCATAGAGAGTGGAAAGGAATTCCACATCAGCGAAGTGGTTGAAGACATGGTTTATGCGTCCATGGGTTCTGGGTGTCAAGTGTCGCTGAACCAGTTCATGTACCAGGTCCTTGCACTCGTGCAGAAGCTTAGAGAGCACATTCGTATCAAAGGTGTACTCTACTTCGTAGAAGCTGACCATGGTCATTGCGGTCTGGTTCAGTTTCTTCCGGAGTTTCTCCACAATTATAACCTCCTCTTGACTGAACTGTTTGTTCCGGTAGAGAATACCAATTTTGATTGCCACTTTGATCGCATCCTTCATGATCTTGTGGGCCTCCTTCTTGTTGTGGGTGTGTTCTTCTGTGACTTTGTACAGCTCATCAAAGATCTCACTGCTGGTGTCATCAATCAGCATGTTGGCCACAGTTTTGCTGGCTATCTTGCTCAGGATCTTCTTCTGGGCTTGAAGGGCGAGATTCTTGGAACTAAACACATGAGGACCTATGGTAAAGAGATACAAGCAGGGACATGAGAACTGTTGTTGTTTTTTTTTTTTTTTTTTTCTTCAAATAAAACACATTAAGTTGAACTTACATTCTTAGAGCAAAGCCTCATGCCTATACCCACAACTACCCTAACTAAACTGTACCCCAGATCTTCCCAGTGTCACCATAACCTGGTCACCAATGTTATTAACTTTAAATTACATTGAATTATTCATGCTGTGAATTTACACATACATGTGTGAGCATGTGTGTTGTGGTCACACGTGTTTTTGTAGGAGTCAGCTCTCTCCTTCTGCTGTGTGGGTCCCAAGGACTAAACTCAGTTCATCAGGCTTGGTAAACACCTTTATAATAACGGATTCACTCTCAACAGCCCTTGCTATGGTTCTTCACAGTATAAGGAAGGACTGTTTGGGGCAGTGGACACCAACAATGCCAAGTACCAGCTGCTCTGCCCTCTTCACATATGCCTGCTCATCCTGAGAACTTTAAATGGCATGCAGGCTCACCCTCTGTGCCAGTGTCTTCCTCTCATTCAGACCAAAAAGTACCATTTTAGACGTACTCCATGCATACAGCTTCTCCGACTTGACTACTTATCAAAGATTTCCCTATAGCTGCTGGTTCCATGGAAACTATTCAGTTTTGCAATTTATACAAGAGAATTATTGCATAATGTAGTAGTTAATCTTAGTTCCAGAGACATAGGGGCAGTTGATCATAAAACTACTTTTTAAAGCCAAGTCTCAGGATCTACATTTTGTTCAGTCTAAGATATATTATTTTCACTTTCAAGATCTTGGAAATTGTGCTATGTTACAGATGCCAGGCAGCTGTTGTTTTGTGGTTGTCATTACCTGTATGTACAACTTACACAATAGATATAAAAAAGTTGGAGAGAAAGTCAAAAGAACTCTGTTAAGAAATGTTACCAACCAATCCTTACTTGTTTATTGTTTATTTACTTATTTAATTGTTTATTTTTATTTTTGAGTTAGGAATCTCATAGGGGTAGGAACTTAGCTTAGTGGGAGAGCACTTCCTTAGCAGGCAAAAGCTCTGGGCATGGTCCACAGTAACACACACACACACACACACACACACACACACACACACACACACAAGCACACAAAGACACAGGGTCTCACTGTGTAGCCTAGGCTGGTCTCGAACTTCTCATGTAGTATAAGCTAGTCTCGAACTTTAGATCCTCCTGACTCTCTCTCCAAAGAGTTGGAATTACAGATGTGTATCACTATGCCCAGCTCACTACAGATCTTGAGGGCATAAAATGGTAGTGTGTGGAAAATAGAATATCAACAGATGACAAATCAAACATGCCTTGTACGACTAGCACACTGAATGAAACTTAGGAAAAGCACAGCCAACTTATTTTTTTCTTATCCACATTGTGAATAAAGGAGAGCATATGTGTTTTTTTGTTTTTTATCCTACAACACTATGTCTACATAAGCCTATCCTGAATTTGTTGAAATACACTACAAACTCTACAAATGGTCTATGTAGCCCAGGCTGGCTTTGGTATTCAATACTCATATGCCTACCTCTTTGTACTGGGATTATAGGAATGGGCCATTATACTTGGCTCACCCACAGAACTTTAATTTCATGTCTGTTGTTAATGCTTAAAGACACTTTATTAACCCATCATAATTATGTACAACTAAAGTGTGCAGGTAAACTGAAATGTAAGGAAGATTCTGTGACAATAAACCCCCAAGGATTGATAATTTCCTTTTAGCAGACATAGTGTTCATACCAAGACTAGTGGGATGGATATTTATTAATCTTTTAAAAATAAAAGTTTTATTAGAAACACATCTCTAAATGGCATGTGGAATAGTAGGTACTTTGATTAAAAGACATATCATCAATGTGAATTTCAGATGGTCATTTTGTCTGGAAGGTTCTCCATCTCAGAGCTACAGAGTCCTCTAAAGTTCTCCCTAGGAGGAAACACCATGCATGACTGAATTGTGGAAAGAAGGACGATCACCATGCCTTGGCTTCATAGACTTTCCCAGGTGAAAGAATTTATATAAAATCTTCAAGGAGAGGATGCATAGAAAGAGAATATTTGTATCTGGAAGTCTGTTCCTTCAAAACTCTGTTGGAGCTAGGTAGGTGATGCATGTTTGTGCTAAGGAGGAGGAGGAGCAAAGTTTGAGATCAGCTATTGAGAAGCTTCAAAAGAAGACAAGAAATCAGGCTTAGTCATGGCTCAGCAGTTAATAGCGGTATGACTGCTCTTGCAGAGGACCTGAGTTCAGTTTCCAGGATCCATATTAGGCAGCTTACAACTGTGTAACTATGTCTCCAGAGGATGTCTCTTCTAGTCCTTGTGGGCACCTGAACTCAGGTGCATATATACACATGCATACAGACAGATAGGAAATTTAAAATAAAATAAATCTGGGTGGTTTTTTTTGTTTGTTTGTTTTAGACAAAAAAAGTGTGCCTTGTGAAGAAAAAAAAAGTCCTTTAATTAAATAAATTTGAAGAACACTGGCTATTACACAGAATGAAATAGAGTATTTTCTGTGAGGCTTAATAAATACATTAAGGTTTTCTATCAATTCCAAGAGAAGGAGATGATTGGTGGAAACAATGCCTGATCCCACCATGATGTCCTGTACCAGTGCTTGGAATCAATGCTATCTTATATGACAAAACAGATGTGGTTAAGTTAAGGGTCTTGAAGGAGAGGGATTGTATTGTTCTATCCACAGGCCCATAAAATGACATCTTGTTGTAAGGGAAGATGGGAGTAGGAGGGAACAAGAGAAAAAGAGAGTGAGAATGGAAGGCTGGGGCAAGGGAGTGACATGCCTGCTAGCTTTTCAGATGGAGCATGAGGATGTGAACTAAGGACTCTGGGTGGCCTGTAGAAGCTAAAAATGCAAGACGAAGCATTATTCCTTACACCATCCAAATCCCCATGAACCTACTTCAGATTTTTGTGTTCCAGAAACATGAAGACAAACTAATAGTGGCTTAAGCCTCTACATTTATGGCGAACTGTTATGGTGGCAGTAAGTTAGTTTAGGTAGGTAGAGTGAGCTCTTCCACTTTTACCATGATACCAAGCTCCTCGGTTGTCTCCCTCATGCTTCTGACCACCTCTCCTGAAGAAAAATTACTTATCCGCAAATAAACAGGATTTACAGACTTCTACTCTCATAACTCTAGAGGGTTGGAATGTGAACATCTACAAAGACTTAAAGATTGTGAGTCTTGAGCAGAAGAAGCTGAGTGTATGGACCATCAAGTCCACCAGGATGCCTTTAAGGAAACAAAACAAAACAAAAAATCCCACACCGCCAAGTAGATTCCCACGTGACCACAGATTTCTGCATTCTATGAGCGTACCCCAACACAAATGCCACATATAATCTATCCTATTAGGTGTCCTGGGAACGAAGGCTCTTGATGGTCCACCACATCAGATATTGTCAAGGTTTTAAGAAGTCCTGCAGTAAAGAGGACCCCATGGTTTTGTTTAGTCACCCAGCCACAAACTTACTAGGCACCCCCTACACACACACAATTCATATACATATAAATATGTAAAATACGTCCTGTGGTATGCATTATTGGAAACAATGGACAGGATTAATAGAAGTAAAATCAAGACAACCTGATCAACAGAACATTTTTACAGAGATCTATGGGGGAGAGGACACACAATGTTAATAATGATTTAAGGGAGCATGGGCCTGAGGGTATGGTCATATTCAGAGGTATTTTTGCACATGAAATCCTGGGCTTTTTCTATCCATACTTATGTATTAGCAGTCTATAGAGGAACTATGTTGGTAACATACTAGGAAGAGACTGTAGGCTTGAAGGAAGAACATGAGTTAAATTTGGGAACCAACATCAGGGTTAAGCTGATTTGAAAAGCAACCTTCCCTGTGGCTAGTGGGAAACACCAAAATAACCAGAATAGGCATTGGTACTTTAGTTTTTATTCCTATTTACAAGCCTTCAGAAAGCACTTTTGGTTGGGGATATTTCTCTGAATTATTTCTGAATAAAATTTCCCATGACCTAGTCATGAAGGGTAAGGAGTAATTTATGATGCCTCAGGATTTCTGACTGTAGTCTGACAGTGGGAATCAAGTAGTCTAGAGAAAGAACACCAAAGATCTAAGTGGACACCTCACTGCATGGAAAAGGCCTGGGGTCACAATGATTTGGCTGCTTTAAAATTAGTGTTCAGTCAGCACACAAGTTATGCTTCCATATTTCTAGAAAACACAAAGCCCTCCCAGATGGCAAAATGTCATGCTTATAGTGATGAACAGCAGGGACGTCTTACCAAGTTTGGTGAGTGGGCAGGAAAGAGGCAGAGGAGCCTAGTGGGAATAAGGTAATAAACTTCATCAGAGTCAAAGCAAATGATGGTTATAAAAGGCATCAGGCACTGAGCTGTCACCAGCACTGTCCTGGGAAAGTGCTCCCAAGCATCACCAGGATGTGGGGGTGCAAGGGCCAGAGCACAACTCTTCTGTCCTCCTCACAGGACTCTGATTCTCCACCTTTGTCATTTCCCTAAAAGGTGTGTGAAAAACTTGCATATTAAGTACAGAGAGACATATTTTTGCGACAGACAATTATTCACAACAGCAAGCAAACAGCATCGCTTCACTTCCACTGACAGTTCAAGATGACAGCAGGAAAGAGAATTATCTGCAAAATGTTAAGTAGAAGTTAGAAGTGGGCAGGGTACCCAGATGGAAGCAATGGATGTTGTTTAGGAGACCATCTGTGAAGGCTGGGAATCACATGTGCAAGGAAAGTGGCAAGGCCAAGACCACAAAGAAGGTAAGGCTCAGGCCGATGAGCTGAGAAGATCTCGTGGGTTTGGCTGTCAGTCACTTAGGTCTCAGTCCAAGGAATAGAGAATTCAAGGCATTCCAAGCAGGACAGCCTCACAAACAACTCTGAACTTAACTTCCTCCACAGTGAGTTCAAAAGTGTTGGTCTGCGAGACACAAAACCAAAGACTGGGGACTATGTTCTTTGTACGCAAGCACATATGAACAGAGAAGAGATGGCAGGGTCAATGACTGTCCTCTTGACAAGATCTCTTCACGACATATTTTTAAGGTAAAAGCAACGATCCAGCATGATCTAATAAGAAATTAGCCATAAAGTCAGGCGTGGTGGTACATACTAGTAATTTTAGCACTTGGAGGCTGAGGCAGAAGGATCACTGTGAGCTTGAAGTAAGCCTGAACTACATAGACACTAAGATTCTAGCATATCTTAACAATGAAAAATGCCCACACAAATTTCAAAAATTAATAAAAGTATATATTAAATACAGATTGTATTTCAGTGTTGTCACTTGCTTTGAGATATTTCCAAAAGGCAATGGCAAACCAGAGTAATTAGGTAGACAGTTACATAAATTTTGGGTTTGATCTTGTCATTTGGGTGATATAGAGAGATAAGCAACCACATCAATTGCTTTGGAGGGAGAGAAAAGTTAAAGATGACACTGGTTTTTGTAGCCTGGATGGTAGAGGAGGACATTGAAATGTCACCAGCTGAAACAAGAAAAGCCAGTGTAGGGAGAAGATGAACATAGCCCTGAGTCCCAGGTGCTTGTGGGCATTGGCATGAAGATACAGATGAAGTCAAACTGGCTTAAGTAACAGGGTACCTCAAATCTCACTTATCTGACTCCCAGTCTCCATGTTCCCCATAGGTCCCCTGTTGTTTTCTAACAAGAATGA
>JADRCD010193896.1:0-16888 GCA_019843815.1 Montemys delectorum
CATGCACTTCCCACGCCCTAGACATTCAATCTTAGGACATCCTGAAGCTTAGAAGTACTAGCCCATGAATATTCTGTCCAAAAGCTTCCTTGAAGGTCCAGAAACATTTCATTAAGCTTTATAGAATTTTTACTCTATGTTGTTGTAAGAGTTTTTAATCCTTCAGGAATCCAGCATGAATGGACAGTAGCTAGAATATCCCAAGTCTTTGTGTACCTAACTGATCAGACAAAAACAGAACAAGTATTCAGTGTGTTTCTACCTATAGCGTAAAGGAAGAGAAAGTTGTTCAACAAGTATCAGTAATGAGAGAGAGGTTTCTGCTTAAGCCAGACTATGGGACAAACACTTGAGTTCTGTCCCACAATCCTACCTAGATGTGTTAGACTCTGTTTCTGCATTAATTTGTTTCATTCACTTCTAAAACACATTTATCTGGACATCTCTAATCCGCCAATGATTGAAATATAGTTCTTAGACATGTCCTTTATGTAAATGTGAGGATCCTATACTCTATAGCCATTTGTATACCTTCACACTGTGTGTGAACAGCAAACCAAAGCAAGATAGTAAGCTCCAAACATCAAAGTCCTTTACTTTTAACAAAGCAGTAATGCTTTTTATAAAAATCAAAGGACTCTTATGATGAAGATATGTTAATCTTGTTTTTTTTTTCTTTTTGCTGTCTTTCTCTCCCCTCACCCCTTCCTCTTTCCGTTCTCCTTGATTCTGTTTCCTACAGGACTCCACAGAATGGAGCAAGAATGAGAGGAAAAAGGCCGGCAGAAAAGCATGAACTGGAGGTTTGTTGAGCTCCTCTACTTCCTGTTTGTATGGGGCCATATCTCGGTGCAGCCCTCCCTCCAGGAGTCAGCTGGGACAGACCAACATGTCTCCAAGGAATTTGATTGGCTTATTTCAGACAGGGGGCCTTTCCACCACTCCAGGAGCTACCTATCCTTTGTGGAAAGACACCGGCAAGGATTTACAACCAGATATAAAATATACAGGTATGATTTAGGCTAAGAGAACCCTTTGCCTTTTATTTCTGTTGTGCTTTGGGGAGACTGAAAATTGTCTGGCACCTGGCTGTGTTTTGAAGCTTCTAGGTCAAGGGACTGTGACCTTGTTATATATAGGTTGTCAATCTAATTTACTCAACATTTTATAAAATATGAAGATGACAAGTTCAAGTAACCAGTGAGTTTTGAGTATGTAGTGTACTAAAAAGAGAATACATGATTCAGTCTTTGACTTAAACTTTCTGTTCATTTGGTGGAGATTTTGGTTGTTTTTCCCACTTTATTCAGTTACTTAGGTAATTGAGTCTAAACAAGGTTAAATATAGTTTCAAAAGAAAGATTTTCAAAAGTATAAAACTTATATTTAAGCCCTAGTTTACCTGTATTCATGGTCATGGTAACCCTCATTTTTGCAAGTACTATTAATAAATCTAGTTTCCTAACCAAATATACTTATAAATTTGGAGGTAAGTAGAGACATTCAGTGAAGAACTTTTTCTTAAGCACATCTTAACTTGTAACTTACTTATTGTAATTAGCCAACCAAAAGATACCAACTTCTGTAAAGGAGGGACCTTCTGTGGTTTCAATAAACAAGTCTACATTATACATGCGTAGTAAGCAGGAGACCATTACTTGGATTATGTGCATGCACATGATAGTCATACAAAATAGAAAATTTGGGTAAGGGACAGGTGACTTAGGTTTGTGCAACATCCTGAGTTACAGAGAACAGCCAAGAGAAGAAATTAGTGGCAAATTGACAGGTGTAAACAAAGTACATAAGATGACAGAAATTGTTTCTCAGAGCGTCCAATCTGAATAATAGACAATAAGTTGTGATGAAATCTATTCTGGGCTGATGTATCCCGTCCTGTGAGCTAATCTGACATGGCGATGAGATTTCTTGGGAAGAAGATTCATAACCATTGGTCTACACTGGGGAGAATTATCTGTAGACATGAAAGTTAACTTCAGGGCAAATACTACTTGGTGATCAGGAGGAGGAAAAAGGACAAGAGATAGGAAAGTAGGAGATGAGGACATAGATTTTAGTTCACTGTAATTCAAAACACACAGGCTAATAAGCGCCAGACTTTGAACTATTGTTTTTCCTGTCCTCAACCAAAAGAAGTACTTTTTTCATGTGTGTTCTAAATTTCTATGTTCTATTTAACTATAGTATCCTTGGCGTAATTACAAAATGCTAGATTTATGCCTCATTAATCATAAGTTTCTATTTTTATTAGAATATGTAAATAACTGAAATTATATAACTAACTGTAGTATCTTTTAGTGTTATACAGTCATGTGTGTGACACCACATGCACACACGTAAGATACATATCATGTTTACATTTGTTTTATGATTGTTATCATAAACATACAGTGAGTACTGCATTTGAGTTGAAGACATACACAAACCACTGTGCAACTTATGTTTTAATGTCCAGAAAGAAAAGGCAAATTCTAACATTTCTGAGACAATTGGAATCAGAAAGCAAGAAATCAAGGTAGAAGAAGAAAATTGTTTGAATTTAGACCTTAGGCATTGCAAGTCGTAGATATGAAAAGTAGCCAAACCATTGTTTTCTCTTGGGTACTAGAAATACGTGATTTGTGAATTTTCAACTGGCAGAATATGTTTATTATGTGAACATTGTCCTATTAATGTTTTGACGTCTTGTAACAGTTCTGCCTATTCATGAGTTCATGGGTGAACTTTTTATGATTCCTGAAGAATAGAAAATAGTCATTGAACTGCTGAGAAAAGGTGCCTCTGAGCATTTCTAAATTGTAACAAAGAAAAATGAAAATCAAGTGGATAAAATAAGGAAACAGGGTACAAACATGAAAAACATGTTGACATTTCTACTCTTAAAAGAGAATAACAGAATTCTAACATAATGATTGATTCAAAATGCTTCCTCTTGGGAGAACTATTCTTAAATCACCTGAGAACAGTAGTTAACTGCTTCATTTCAAAATTGGATCCTTAAAACGATTTCTAGCAAAATACAGCTATTGCTATTTGTTATTATGCCAAAGCCAAGGATTATGGGTATGTGTTGGCTGCTGCAGAGGATGTACCAATCTTGGAATTGCTTGATTGAGTCAGGATGATTTGGAGCTTTGAAGTGTTGAAGATGGGGCATGGCATAAGTCTTTTACATTCAGGTATCTCATTCTATCTGTGTTTTATCAAATAAAACATCTTTGTTTTGAGTATAATTTTGTCTTTCATTTGAGCTGCTCAAGGACGTATTTAAAGTTGGGGTTGTTTGGCAATTTTTTTCACTTACATGATCATTTTATGAGTCAGTTACACAAAGTTTTATTGCCAAGAAAAGTTGGAAAATGGACTTGAAACCAACTATGATTATTAGCCCATAGCCACACTAATAAATGTAGTAGATGTAAGGGCAGCTGGGTCCCATTTCCAATTACCCGTTTACTATACAGTGCTAGGGGATCCTGTCTCTAGCTCTCCTATTCCACTTTCCTCATTTATCAAATGTTAAGGTTGATTTAGATTAGTGATCTTCAACCTGTGCTTATAGGAATTGCTGATGACTGATTTAAGTAGCCATGGAAACCATTGTAGTATGAGGAGAAGGCCAAAAAGTCTGATCAGGCAGGATTTTCTGTTCCTTTCTTCCACAAAGAGAAGGCTTTCATTTGTTTTAATATTTGGTTTTCACATGGGATCTATATTGGAATGGTATCCAATTTTGAAACAAATATTTTAGTAATTCAGGGAGCTGATTTCTAAAAATACTGGTTTAAAATTTGTTTTAAATTTATTCTTCTCTTGTATATTATATCCTAGTAGCAATTTCTACTCCCTCTACTCCTCCCAGGACCCCCTTTGGAGATCCACTCTGCCTTCAGTTCCCTTCAGAAAAGAGTAGGCCTCCCAGGAATATCAACTGAACAAAACATAAGAAATCACAAACCCTCATATCAAGGCCAGACAAAGCAATCCAGTAGGAAGTAAAGGACTCCTAAGAGGGCAAGCGAAGGGGGTTTGTTCCTCTAAGATTGTTTTAGCTCTAAAATTAAGTGTGAAATTTAGCTAAGGTTACATGGTTAATTAAATGATGAAGTTCTATCCAGAAGCCAGGCCCTTGTTCGTTTAGTTGCTCTGTCTTTCCTTTACTTAATCCTGAAATAATTATTAAGAAACTGCTATAAACCCACCAGTGTTTAGAGAAGATGATACAATAATGAGAAAAATAAACACTGTCTTTCCTCTCAGAAGAGAGAGTGACATTAATTAACCATGTGTGCCTAAACACTTCCATTAAGTGCAAAAAAGGAAAATAAACATCAACTATCATTATTGTACCTTGAAAGTAATACATTCTGTGTTCATTGATTTCTCTCTTGGGGTGATCTATGCATGAAAACATATGCAAATGGATACACAGAGAAACATGCTCATCCAGTTGTATGCCAGAGCAAGCACCAGCTAGCTCATGGTCACTGGGCGAAATTAATCCTTATCCTTTCTGCATGCCATTTTGTTGAAATACAAAACAGTTTTTCAATGTGGCTGTCTTGATTGCTGTATGTTAACATGGATGGTGAAAACTGATACTGTTTCCTAAAAGAGGAGTCATTCTATATTATGTAATACTAGCAAACTTTTCTGAAATAAGACCTTAAGTCTCAACCACTTTCCTCTTCCCTTGAGTCCAGGCCACTACCAAGGATGATTTAGAAGCTTAAATAAGAAAAAAAGCTCACCTACTTAAGTTAACACTTTCTTTTTTTCCCACTGTTGCACATATCCTGTCTACAAATCACAACATCATTGTGAGAGATCACTCCCCGTGGTAGTATGAGTAAATTCCTGTGTGGACTTTCTCTCCTGTGTGGATATACAAGCAGGGACACCAGATGTACGCATGCAGTGCGTTGAATACATATTCTGTCACTGCAGACAATATGAATGATGGTGTTGGGAATTTGAGCTAAAAGAGGTTAAAGAAACTGAAAGTTTCTTGCCTCTCAAATTAGCTAAAGTGCACTTATAGAAACTTCAGGGAACTAAGAGAACCTTGACATTTTTCAGCCCCCTTGCTTTATTTTTGCATTCTTTGATGAAGTAATAGAATGTTAAGATACTTTCTCCATATGACCAATGGGTAAGTTAGGTGACATAGTCTCCAAGTCCTTTTCTATCTCTGAAATTCCATATCTTATGAAGTTTTGTCATTTTAATATTATGGCAAGATCCTGTGCAGGAGATGGGTTTGGGGACTTAAGGTGTAGTGTATTTGAAGACTCTGTCAAGTATTATGTTATTAGTAGCTCCAAACTTGGAGATAACCAGGAACAAATGGTAAAGAGAAATATACATATGTTACACCAATGCTTTCACTGAGGCTGAGAATAAGATAAACCATGAAGGAGAAAGGGAATTAGTAAGAACTCATTACAGCAAGGGTAGGGATTCCCAACCCCATTGTATGTTAATTTCTCCTTTCAAGAAACAGTGAATTGTCTCTGCTGTATCAACTTATTCAAATGCAGAATAATTGAAAATACTGTGTAAACTTTAAATTGTAGCTACATATTTTGAATAAAGTAATTCACATAACTTCTTTTTAAATACATAAATGTGATAGATATTAACTACTCATAGCTATTCTGTTGGAGAAATTCTGTCACAGTACCATATTTTGATTGAGATAACTGATCCTATCACACAGCTTGGGAGCTTCCAAGCTAGGATCCAAAAACAAATTTTTATACCCTACAACATGAGCCCTAAATTTAGTCTGCTGTCTATCCCTTCTTCTCAGTTGTTGGCTTCTTGTCTAACACTGAAGGACCTCCTTTGACTATTGGCAATCTATAGTTTGTGAGATTTACTTTTCTCATAGATAAATGTGTGGTGATATTAAATGCCTGATATAGTTGTGGTAGAAAAAGAAAAAGGAAAAAAATGGATTGAATATAAGGTGCTAGGAATTTTATGGAAGAAAGATAAAGAAAACTGGAGATTTTCCCTCTGTTCCAGAATTGCTACGTTAGTGTAGTATTTTTAAATGGTTTTTGTTTTTATTTTGTTTTGCTTTTTTTTGGAGAGTTGTTTATTTCTTTGTTTTTTGTTTTTTTTGTTTGTTTTTGTATTGTAATTTCTTTTACTTGTTTATAGACTTGGAGATAATTGGTAATTACTGTAAATTCAACCAAGTGACTTTCTGTTGCTTTTTTTCTTTTTAGTAGTGGAGCAGGAAGGTCAGTTTTTATTTGATTACCATGTGGGCAGCTTATTTACCAAGCAAAGCCAAAGTGAATAAGGTTATTTGGGAAAGAACATCTATAGCACTGGTTTGTCAAAGATGGGAAAGGATAAGAATGTTTCAGATTGTCATTTACAGAAAATAAAATGTGCCCACTTTCAAGAATGTTTTGACTATCTTGAGAAGCCAATAAGAAAACCATCTGAAACCAATGAAACATTACCTAGGAAGAAAACAGAGAAAAGCCTAAGTCTTAGTTCTTATAGACTCTGTTCACATGTTTTTCAATGGTTATGATTTTTAGATCCAGGTCTTAGAGTCAACAGTGGAAGAAAATTGAAATTACTAGTTGATTTCAACCAATCATCCTTCAATTTCCAGTTAACTAGAGTCATATTAGATGGTGATTTATACTACTGTCTTATTATTTTTATGTTTTGACCTTGATCCATGCAATGAAAGATATTCTACATTGACCTTGAATAATCTTAGTCAGGACATAGATTAGAAAAAAATGTGTTTTAAGTGTGTGATCACAAAAGCCTTCTCCTATTTATTACACATGATACATTTCGATGTATTTTATTTTATCCACTATAATATAATTTACTCCTTTCTGTATCTTTTAAAAAATATTTTGTGCCCTTTCCATTTATGCTAATGGAAGAAAAGCTTTTCAATTTGAAAGACATTGGCTTTGAGTCTGTATTATGTAATATATTGTGTAATGTATATGTTGGTAGGAAAATTGAGCCATGAGTATGCAATGGCTTCAAGGTTGGAGAGTTAGAACCCATGCCTCAATTGCCAGAACTAGGAAAGAACAATTTCTCATTAAATATGTAGCATGAATAGATTTAGGCCACCATATAGCTGAAGATAACTGAGTACAGTTCTTTAGTAAGAAAGTAAGTTCATCTCTCCAGGCCCTACTTTTATGATTTTTATTGTACTAGGTATTGGTTAATGCAGATAATCATTACTTTTCAATGTCCTGAGCATAAGCTATCAGTAGTCATTAACCATAATGGGGTATCTACATTGAGTTCTACCCAACCTCATTGCCGAAGTTCAGTGAACAGTGTGAGATGTGGGGGAAAAGTGTGTAATTCTTGTGGGAGAGGGAATGCTGTAATATATTGTTCTCTGGCCATGGTATGGCCGTTGCCCACAGTAACTCATAGTAATGGTGATGATATTCACAAAAGGTGTGTGAGTCAAGCCAGTTAAAAATTCCTGGACGGAGTAGAGAGGGTGTAGAGACAATTTTAGCCTTTTGGTTTCTTTGAAAAACACAAAAATATTATATGATTATGTTTTTATTTTAGTCTCCGATGGGCAATATGGGGCTGCTTCAGATTGTCCAGAGTTCCTGACTATGATTCACCTGGTACTCTAACAGTGGAGTGTTTTTGCCCTCAGCAGGTAGTTCGGTTATTGTGTGACCTTTGGAAATCTGAAAATTACTCAGAGGGTATATACATGGTAGGGTGCAAAGGGAGAAGGGTTTGTTGGTTGTTGGTTGGTTGCTGTTGGTCACTGTTTATTAAGTAGTCATGTGCAAAGAAGAAACAAGAAGAAGATACTATATACCCTGATGGTAAAGATCAAACTTGCCCCAATCAACTCATCTTTAATCAATAGGAAGTAGCTTAAAGATAACATCTTCCCTTTTCCTTTATTATTTTTTTCCCTATGTACTGTTTGGAGCTTGAAAGTGTGAACAAAAGGTAAAGAACAGTTGAAGAAAAAAACCCATGAAGTAGCTTAATTCTGGCTATAGGAGTGGCTCATGAGGCCTCATAACTATGTATCTGAGGAGATATTGACAGAGTAAGGTTTCTTGAAGAGGCTGCATCATCTATTTGGGAGGGATGGACATTGGTAATTTCCTCAACCCCCAGCGAATGACATAAAATGCACACAAATGTAGTTAACAACTAGTTGGACTCACTATGTTAAAACAGTTAATTAAAAAAAAGGTACAAAAGATAAAAATCTGATGCATGAAATTGATGTACATTTTTACACACTTGAAGCATTTCTCTGGATAGTGCATGAGAGATAGAGAGAGGTTATAAAGAAGAAAGCTATAGCAGTAATTGAAGGAAGAAAGGGAACACTTTTGTCAGTCAAGATTTAGGCCTACAGATTCCATTTACAACCTCAACTTCAGCCTTTCTTTTCAGCAGGTTTCTTCCTGTGCTATGTCTGAATGCACTATCCCAGTTGTCAGCTCTGTATATTTGGTATGATACATTCTTCCTGGAGAGTTCTGCATTTAATGGATACTCTTATGTCTCCTGAAAAGAACCTGGACGCTTAGGCTTCTTGGAGTCTATATCTCAAAGCCTTCCTTCTGGGCACAAGAACTAGTACAGCTTATTAACAGTGGATTCTCAGATTGTCTAGAGAATCATTTTGTATTCTATTCTTTGTATCTACTTGACCCTTCTCATATGGATAAAAACTTCTAGACTATAGTCAGTATATAAAGTTATGTCAACCCTAAAATAGTCAATGGAGTTTAGCAAGTACTTAAAGTGAACTCTAATTCTGCACCGAGCCCTTATGAAGTCTTAAATATGTGGCTTAAATTGTTTGATCATCAACTTCTTCAACAATAAGGGGTAATCTCAAGGTTATTAGGAACTCTTAAAGAGAATATATATGATGATATAGTATAAGTACTTGAAAGCTGGTTGCAAAAACAAAGACTTAATGCAACAAAACCTGGAGCTTCTGTAATAGGAACATTTTAGAGGAATATGACTGGCTCATGCATTCTGTAGTGTAGATAACTTCTGAAGGTAAACTAGGTACCATTTATAGACCAAGAGGATACTTCTCTCAAAAAGGAAACAGAAAGAAATAACTAGACAGATATGGAAGCCCAAAGATATGGGGATATACCCTGAGACTCCATGTGATAAGAATTCAGAGGCTAATACAATGGCAAGGTTTCTGTAGGCTATCAGCGTGCATATATATCCGTTCCATATGTATTATGTACCCAATGAGTTGCAAACTTCTAATTAATTACTTAGTCCAGGTGACTTGGGGCAATCTCTGACATCTCATCTATCTCATCGTACAGTTCCTGCTTCAGGTTGCTTGCTAGGTTATCTTTGATGTGTAGTGCTCTGGGAATATTAGGCCCCTAGGGATGGTTTCTCACCTATGAACTTTCACAACAGTCAGCTCTCAGGGTGGTGTGTGTGTGTGTGTGTGTGTGTGTGTGTGTGTGTGTGTGTGTTAGTTGGGGAGGGGAATAAATCTGCTCAATGCAATTGCAGGTTTATATTTCAAAGAAGGTCAGCAAGGTACAGCTTTTTTCCCTGAGAGCTTGTGACAGTCCTCTATGCTTCTAGTGTGACAACCATTTTATTTCATATTGACGGGGACTGTGCTTTGAATTAGAAGACAGAAACTGAATACAAATGACAGTTGATTCTCAGTGTTGAAGGATAGCTTGTGACTGCCATACATTATTTAAAGAAGAAAATGCTTGTGCTTTTCTTGAGCTCCTATTATCTGCAGATACTATGCTAGTCACTAATGACACTAAATCAGTAGTGATCCATCAAGAGCACCAAAGCACAACTGGGAAGGGCCCAGACACAGCCAAACTGACCTGTGTTCTGTGGAGTGCTTGATATAAAAATATAAAGAAAGGGCCCTTTCCTTGATTTAAAGTATAAGGAAAAATTTCAGTTTGTGTGTGTGTATGTGTGTGTGTGTGTGTGTGTGTGTGTGTGTGTGTGTGTGTGTGTATGTCACGTGCACACCTGTAATGTGCTTGTGTGTTTGAAGGAGTCTCAAGTAAGACTTGTTCTGTCGTCTGCAAATAATTCGCATGGGTTGACACACAGGAAAAAGATGTTAGCATGCCTGCACTTAGTAAGTAGCAGTCAGGTCATAAAGCCCCATGCACTTTACATAAAATTCTTTCAACCTTATCTTAAGGCAAAAGCTCCCATGATTCCGTACTCCATTTCAAGTTCTTACTGCTTCAGTGAACTTTCGGTGCATTTGCTCTAGGCCAAAGGAAGACTAATAACTATGTTTATTAAGTGGCTAGAACCAAACAACTTAATGAAGTATTTATGACCTGACATGCTTATTAGCCATTTGAAGCTAAGGCATGCAAAAATAAATGAGGAGTACTATTCTCATCCACTGTTCAAATTCACACAGCTTCCCACTACTCCTTCTCCCACTTTGGCCTCAGATACTGTGTCCCTCATTTCATGTTCCCCATTCATTTTGTGTGATATGTTGTAAATTCCCTAATTGCCCAAAGTAAAGCTTCAAAAACATACTCCATCTTCGAAAACAGTTATCTGTATCCTGCCTGATTTTGAAAGTATGAACAACCTCGAAGTATTTCTTTTTCTGTGGCTCACTAAAGGTTAAGTGTCACTCATTTCCTTGAAAGAATGGCATGTCCTGCTGTTCTCTGGATCCATCTCAGTGCAAGGTTTTGCAACTGTATCTTGAGAATAATAGATAACTATTCTGAGGATATTGATTAATGTTGTACAGATTACCTTGTTTTTAGTTCATTCTTGTTAAATTAGAGGGACTGGACTGATCAGAGTAAGTCAGGAGAAGTTATAAAATTCCTTTGTTGGCTCTAGAATGAAAATACTTGGAATTAACTAGACGAAATGGAGAGTTGAGATATTTTCTAAATACATTATTTTGGACTGTTATCACTTCATTAGGAGTTTCCAAAATGGTAAAGAGGCCTAATCATCCCACCCATATTTCCTCATTGCTCATAATTTACGTAACTAAACTACCATATCAAACTAAAAGATTGTATACATTATGTTGGTAAAGTTCTATGTCATCTCATCCTTTATGTAGACATGTAACTATGACCACAATCTGTATTTATCACAGATTTATCACCACAAAGATTTCTTGTGTAACTCTTTAAGTCAGAACTCCCTGTTTAATCAACTCCACCTCTTAACTCTGTCATAATTGTGGCAGTTTTCTGTGTATAGTTTAAGGAGTCAGAAGGCTCAATGCTTGGTGAGTGTTTGGCTGTGAGCAAAACTTAACCCATAAAGGAAATGTCAAAACTATACTTTAAACTATGAATCATTAGTTCTCTTATGACCAGGAAACAGATGAACATTTTGACATGCTGAACTGAGTAGGTGGTCATGGTTTTCATCAAGATAGAGAACCCAGGAATGTATTTTCTTTTGAGAGTGTACATATTTGAGCATGATGAGTCAGCTTTGAAAATAAGTGAATGTATTTTATTTGAATTATCCATATAGAAACATAGTAAATATGGTTTGAACCCTTAAATCAAAGCTTGGTAACATATTAGAATATCCATAGTCATCAGGCCACCAGTGACAACTCCTTGATATATGTTCATTCAGGAAAAGCCTGTTTAATATGAACAAAGAAAAACATTGAAAGTTAAACAGCTGGCTAAGTGTATGAAAGAAAAATCGTAAATGTTTTGTATTATAGAGATTAAAATAAAAGGACATTTGGAGGAGGTGGCCTGAGCAGCCAATCATCAAGAGTTCTGATATATCACACAAAGTTAGAGCTGAAGACAAACACACAGATTTAAAATTCTTCATTTTGGCAAGAGTTTTTTTTTTTTTTTAATAGAATGTTAGAGACAGATTGCAGTGGGCTGAGACATAAGAAGAAAAATGGGGGAAGTTTGATTTTATACTTTAAGGAAGTACAGCAAGGAATGGAGTAGAGATGTGAATTGGAGACACTTTTCTTTGTTCTGTAGATTTTGGAGAGGGAATGGGTATTTAAATGAGATACTGAGTCTGTGATTCAGGGAAGGGTTAGTCTTGCAAAAGAAATTCCTGTGTGTGCAAGAAAAACACAGGTAGCAGGCAAAGGAGTCGCATCTTTCACTTAAAGGAGGAAAAAGGGGGGCAAGAGAGACATGGGTATAGATTAAAAATCATCGATATTCATGTTGAGGATTTGGGATACCTCTAACAACTTAAGTAGTCTTTATGAGTTTAAAAAAAAAAGATGCTAGGGAGAAGCAGACAATGCATTGTTTGGAGGAGTTTGGAGTTGTCTACTTGCAGATTGATACAAAGTTATTACTAAGGAAATATAAAAATACAGAACTCAGGAAATCGGGTTTTGATAAATTTGTTGATGAGTTTATTTATGGCTGTGGACTATAAAGTTTATACTTTCCTCTCCAGATTAACTGAATACTTTTAATAACAGAATATGGGTGATGGAAGTATTGGTTTCAACAAGAGAGCTTGCCAACATGTGAGAAGGAAAGATAAGAGAATTGGAAATATTGACCAAAAATTGGAACCAGTTTATGACTCTGAAATCTTATAACTAACATACCTGTACAGTCATACAATATAAAATTAGTAAATCAAAATGATATCTAAAATCTCATATCCATTTTGGAATTATTTGTTATATCTAAGACATGTAATTGCCATGTGTCCAACAATATACCAATAGATAAAGCAAATGTTTTGTACATGTATGTAATTTCTAAAAAGAAATTCATACTCTCCTTTGTGACTACATATGAACCTGGGTGGTGTCCAATATTTAAAACATACATATAAGGATAAATACCACATATGAAAAAGAATGTTCATTGTTAAAGTCAAGAATAAAATGGTGGTTACGAGTAGCTAAGTTGGAGGACTTGTTGCCAAAGATAGAAACTTTCATTTTGATATGAGGAGTAAGTTGCAAAATCTGTTACTTGTTATGTCTATAATGTACTATTGTTTATATGTACTATATGCTTGAAAAAATCACATAAAAAAGAAATTTTGTGTTCCCCCCCAAAAAAGAAGTGTGTCAGACAGTGTCCATACTAATTACTTTGATTGAGCCATTCCAAATACATATATGTGTCAAATCATGAAGCTGTATATAATCATCATGGATAAATATCATAATTTATTCAGTTGAATTGAAAAGGGTGTTGGTAAAAATAAATATATGGCTAGATTCATGGATGTAAGTCATATGTAAAGAAAGGTGATGGTGTTAGACACTATAGGATGAATGAAGGTCATAGGCATTGAGGTCTTAGAGGGAAAGCAGGTGTTGTGATAATTAAATCAGAAATTGGATTGTTTTGATATATGTCGGAATTAGAAGCCGTAGGGAGATGACATGTTCTAGAGTTACTAAGGGAGAAATTAGGGAGCTGCAGAGGGTGTTGGTGAATTTCACTGTGTTAGAGTAGATCAGGGGACTTGGATTCTAGAGAAATTTGGTCCAAGGTATGTGGCCAGAATACATGATTTAGGATTAATTCAGAAATGAAATGATATCTTAAATTGATTGTATAATATGAGAGAATGTTCTGAAAGCTGCATATTACTCCATTTTCTGCTGTCAATGTGAAATACTTATATTTTGATATTTTTTCAGAAAATAGACTTACTTAGCTTACCATTTTAGAGGGCTACAAACTTAGTACCAATACCATCTTGGTTCTGGTTAGGGCCCTTTTCTAGCTACAACGCACTATGGTCAGCGGCATTATGGTTTAAATACTTAGAAGAAAAAGACTCTTTCTCTTGGGTCACTTGAAAAGATAGCTGAAACAGTTGAACTTGTCCTCTTCTCTCTTGGTAGCTAATCTATTCCAGGAGACCAGCATCAATCCATTTCAATAATAGAGTCTCCATGAATTCCCCATTAGGTTTTACCTGATATAGCTTCCACTTTCTCAGTGCCACCACACTAAGTAGGTGTGTTGGGTGTGTTAAGGTCCTAGCACATAATTCTCTGATGGCTACAAATAGTTTTCAATAATAGCAGTTACTGACTTTATTTTAAAAAAGACCATAAGAACACGTGGGGAAGATTCAGTCTATAAAAGATTTATATTCAAGTCTTATTTTATTTTGCCTTAGATCTTTGAGTAGTGATTTATCCTTTTGAACCTTCAGTTACTCTTTCTAAAAGGGAATTTATCATCTTTACCTCTTCCACAGAACCATAGTCTGAGACAGGAAAGAAAATGAAACTAAATGTACTTAGCAATTCTTATATCTTCATATAAATATGGACCTTATTGTTGTGTCCTGGCACTGGGAGACCAATATTGTATTCTTTTCAGAGCATTGATGTAAGATAGTGCACAGGGACCCAAATAATTGCATTTGAATAGCCTGATTGTAGAATATCATTATAGGATAACAAAGTGAACAGCAGCTGTAATATTGGTGATGGACTGTTAGATATCTAGCCTTTCTGATGTCCAGAATAAATGCGCTAGAACAGTTGACCCCAGACAAATTGACAGATGAAAGAGTTTCTTGTGCTCTTATGCTTCAGTATAATGAACTCTATATTTCTTTGCTTTTTAAATTACATTGTAACACCCATGACCATGCATACTTGCCAGCAAAGGAAAAATGAAAATTGTATTGCTCTCTCTATGTATGGTATAGAGCTATTACAACAGTCAGCTACAGCAAAACTAGATCATAAATTGCTTCTGTTAATATTATAAAGGAGGCTGGTGACCAAAGACATTAGAATTTGGAGATTTCACAGGAAGAATATTCAGGAAGTGGAACACCAATATCCTGTAACTCTCTCAGCCTTAATGTTGGAAGTGGGGCAGAAACAAACAGAGGAATGGAGAGATTCCAAGAAGTAAGCTATTTAGATTCTTTAATTGAGAAATGAATGAATGAAAAAAAAATCACATGAAGATGGCAGCTAGTAAACAAAAATGACAAGGCACCGATACTATGAGATACTAA
Organism: Montemys delectorum; assembly: GCA_019843815.1. NCBI lineage: Eukaryota > Metazoa > Chordata > Mammalia > Rodentia > Muridae > Montemys > Montemys delectorum. The sequence goes on from JADRCD010193896.1 coordinate 15,052, forward strand.
CATATTAGTAGGTAAAGTGTGGGCAGACACATTATATGGCTAGATTCAGGTACATTATTTTCCCAACATCACACAGTTAAGGGTTCAGATAACTTAAATCTAGGGAGTCCTCTTCAAAGTATGTGAAAATTGTTGGGAAATGCAGGGAAAGCGGCTCTAAAGGAAGAAGCCTTAGCTGGTCAACCTTGATATTAATCACCTCTCACCTTAGTGATTACTACATCATCCATTAAGTAACACTAGAGACTTGGGTAGGACAACTACTGAAACTTTTAAACTACTGTACAGTTTTAGCACTCTTCTTAAAGATCAAATAAACCTATAAGCCTGCAATTCTGCTTTGTCTGCTAAGGTACATTTGGATATGTCTCATTTAGGGGCCTTTTTTAAATATCGTTTTGATCACTGTGGCTTTGTAATTTGCTTTCTAGTCAGTAAATGTGATGCCTCCAAACTTGCTACTCTTTCTTAACATCGATTTGACCATATGGGACCTATAGTTTTATAACTAATTTGTTTTTCCTATTTCTATAATTGCATATAATTTGACTTCATAGAAAGGGCATTTAATTTATATGCCACTTTAAGCTATGTTATAAATTTAAGAATATTAAACTTTTGGATAAATGGATATAGGTTGTGTTTCCCTATCCATTGTCTTCTTTAAATAATTTCTTTCCCACAGTTTCATAATTTTTTTTAGTGCCAATATTTTACTTTAGTACCTGAATGTATTCCTCAGTTTTTATTCATTTTCTTGCTATTATAACTGTATAGCTTTCTTTAATTTTTTAAGGGAGGCTATTTATCATTATAGTATAGAAATGCTGGTGGCTTTTTATGCTGATTTTGTAACTTGAAAATTTATTAAATTTCTTGATTAATTCTAAGGTAATTTGTGTCATTACAGTTTTCTAGATATATGATATCATTTGCAAACATAGATAATTTTATTCCTCTAACATAGTACCTTTGAGATTTTTCTTCCTACAGTGCATTGAAATTAAGACAAGAGAATTGAATCCTTATCTAGTACTGGATTTTGGAGGAACAACTTCTAGTTTTCACTTTAAATAACACACAGTACCCACGCCCTCATTTCTTCCCTTCTCTACTTCCAATTCTTTTTCCTTTTATGCAAATATACCAACTGTAAAGTTCAGAATACAAGTCCTTAAATGTGGGAGGGACTGATAACACATTTTGTGTACGAAGCAGCCAAGGCTCTATGTCAAGTGACTTGCCAACTATAGATTCTGTATAACTGATGGTGCATTATCTACTCTCTGAGGCTTCTCTCATGCCATTAAATACTGATTTAGCTGCTCAGTGGGTGGCTTTTTGTTTGTTGAACCCTGTCTTATGACTGGCCCTCAATTTAGGGGGATCAATGCTGCCTCTTGCATTCCCTGTCAAAAAAGAATCTTGGAGAAGAGATATTATAAACACAAGCATCACAAGCATATATTATGAGGAACATTCATATAAACAAACACACACAGAAAGAGAGAGAGAGAGAGTCCTTAATTGTTGGATTAGAATGTAATTATAAGATTTTTATCTCAGTATATATTATCTTATAAGTATCTTCATAACATAGCACACTCCAGTGATAAAGCTTCACTTTCAATGTATTGTTATTTATTTACACCATATACTGGAGATTTTCCTAAAATCACACCTTTTTTTCCCTTCTTTTCTCCTTTTGAATCTATGAATCGGAATGGAAACTCTGTAGGCCATGTATTTGATCTTGCCTTAATCCCCATTACCAATGTAAACCCAAAATTACTCTCTCTATTTCTCTGTCTCTGTCTCTCTGTCTCTCTGTCTCTCT
>JADRCD010193902.1:0-10927 GCA_019843815.1 Montemys delectorum
TTATTGTTGAAGTCTCTGGTAGAATAACTCACTACCTCATCTATGCATCTAATACACATCTAGAAGTACTACCACATCAATGAAGCTGAATACTCAAGGGGAAAAAAAAGAACAAGGAATGGGGGCAGCTTCTTTTTTTTTTTCTCAATAATTTTTGAAGGCTCTCCAAGTTTCTTCTTTCCCTATAGTGAGAAAGCCAAGAGAGACATAGACTTAAAAGACCCAGGAGAATGACTTTGGCTTATTTTGCACATAGCTATAGAATGCTATTCACAAGTAGACTAGATTGTTTTGTAATTAGAAACACCATCTATTTACTGAAGAAGAAACATAGGACATCCCACAGGGAAACTGGTTCTTCATAATGAAGATGAGAACCATGCATGATCCATTCTAGGTATCAAGAGCGAAAAGAAAAGTAAGGGGTCAATTTTCAACATTTTAAAACTTGTGGACTTCAAGTTTAATACTAACTTCCATGATGAAATACAGCAAAAAAATGCATCCTCTAATCAAATAAATGAGTTAGAGGTTTTTTGGTATATTAGATACTTGCTTCTCTTCTCTGCACCAGAGGGCAGTCTTTTATCAAAACCATGGAAACCAGGGCAGGACTCCGCTGATGAACACAGAGACCCTCCAATCACAGGCCTTCTTAGGAAAGCTGCTCCCCTGACAAAAAGACTGAAGAAATTATGACATAGTTAGACCTGTATGCTGTCAATCAAAGGACAAGTTGGCATGTCTAGATTATCACACAGATCTTAAAACTTACAGTGGATGTTTTGCCTTTAATGTTATTCAAGAGAGAACGTCTATGGGACATGATGGACTCCTGAAACCAAAGCAGAGTTTGAAAATGAAAGAAACGTGGAAGGAATGAAAGAAAAGGAGAACAGGAGAGGAGGTGGGAGGGGAGAGGGGAGAAGAGGATGGAGGAGAGAGGAAGGAAGGGAGGGAGGGAGAAGAAAGGGTAAATTTCCCATGCAATCAAATCTCCCAGTTCATAAAGATACTTTTTTTTTCTGTTGTACACATAAAAGTTTTCTTGCCGGGCAGTAGTGGCTCACGCCTTTAATCCCGGCACTTGGGAAGCAGAGGCAGGTGGATTTCTGAGTTTGAGGTCAGCCTGGTCTACAGAGTGAGTTCCAGGACAGCCATGGCTACACAGAGAAGCCCTGTCTCAAAAAAAAAAAAAAGTTTTCTTGTTGGAAATCAGATTTCAAGGCTTCAAAAGGCTATTGTCCAAATTAATTTGAAATAGATAATAGTTCATGAGGTCGGTGTGTTATTCTACCAGAGACTTCTACAATAACATTTATTTAATGCAAATATTCTCTTGTATTTTAAATGTTTAGGGTTTAAAAACTTAAATAAAATTACCATCATGTAGAGGAAATAGCTGAGTAAGGCAAGAATGTTATAAATTCAAACTGGAAAATACAGGTGAAAAGATGGACCTAGTGCCTGGCAAGATGGCTCAGCCAATAAAATAGCTTGTCCTGAAAGCCTGCCAACCTGGGTTCTGTCTCCATCACCCACACGAAGATGGAAGAAGAGAAATGACTGCACATAGGTGGCCTCTGGCCTCCATGTGCATACCACAGTGCATGTACCCACATATATACCACATCATACAGAGACATTAATAATAATAAAATACTTTTAAGATCTTTTTAAGATTTACCAATAAATTAAGAAAAGATGGAAAGAATTGCCACATGCATATACTTTCAGAGTAATTATCCATGCTTGACAAGAAGCATGCCTTTTAAATGAACTGTGATGAAACGACTTAAAAGATTAAAGCTAATTTTTCACATAGAAAGTTAAATGCAAGTATCACGTTTAAAGGCTCACAGTAGTATTTTTTATGAAGTATAAACTAAGCACAGCCTTTTTTTTTCTCTCAGAAGTTTATGAAACTTTCGACTAAATATCTCACAGGAAATTACTGTCTCCCAGAATATAAAGGGTTTTATATGAGGGATGCTGATCAGCTGTTCTCCATGGAAACAGAGGCACAAACAAGCAGAAATTGGTTTAATAAAGCTAGGACACAAGGCAGAATTTGACTGTCATGGTGATATAGGAAAAGGGGGCAAGCTTTTCATCACTTTCTCAAAGATAACTGTCAAAAACCGATCCAGGGAGATGGATAAGAGCTTTCTTTACTTATTGCTTAGATTTATAAAAATGAGAAGTAGGTGGGGAAACGATGTACACATCCATACATCAGTTTGGATCTTTCATTTGCTTTTCAGTGAAGTGGTCATTTCTGCCCAGTTAATCGGCTTAGAAGGCAAGCAAAGATGTGGGTTTCCATTGCTGCTGGGTCTCAGTGTGTAAAGATACAAGTGTTTGGAGTTGCATTTGCCTGGGGAATGGGACAGCAAGTAGGCTTTCGTTTTTCTCTAGATAACACAGAAGGGAAACAAAAAGATAGCCAATATAGAAATAACGTTTTTTTCTTACTTGCTCAACAAAAACTTTCTGGAACTGAGAGCATCCCCAACACACAGGGAAGGTAGGTGCCAAGCACGCTGCCCAGTGCATAGTAGCACTTCTGGGTGGTTTTACTGAGTTGTATTTTCATAAAGCTGGAACTTTTTCTATGCCGTTATGAGAATCAAAGTCCCGGCCCCTATTGTCACCTTCAAAGGCAGCTGCATATTTGAGAACGTAGTGAAAGCAGAACCAAGAAGTTCACAGAGCCGTTCCTGAAGCCTCCTGTAATCCACATGAACCTGGGCTTACTTGAAGATGATTTTTAAGGAACCATACTAACTGAATGCTTCCCAAAAAATCAATACACAGTGAAACGTTTCATCACAAACATGATTCTAATGTTGACTACGCGTGAGAGACTGTGGAGCTGAGGCGACTTACTTAACCAAAGCAAGGAAAGGCCATCTTTGCACATCTACCATGTACAGTATTTGAAAATATAAGCAAATGAAGGTAGCAACTGGAATTAAATATTGCAACTGTGTGGAAGAAGGCATACAGTACACATACACTACAGAATGTCTGTGAAGTGAAGTGGAGAATCCACAGCACTATGCAGAAGAGAGAAGGAAGCGAGTGGAGTTGGAAAAAATGTTTCTCAGCTTAGCGTAATAAGAACAGTGGAGAGAGAGAGAGAGAGGGAGAGAGAGAGAGAGAGAGAGAGAGAGAGAGAGAGAGAGAGAGAGAGAGACAGAGAGACAGAGAGACAGAGAGACAGAGAGACAGAGAGAGACAGAGAGAGAGAGAGAGAGATCTGTTCTGCTGGGAGAAGCTCACTTCCAGTTTTTCCTCATCCTGGTCAACACAGCACTGACTGTCTTGTATCAATCTTTCCCCACCCCACATATTTCTACAAGCTGCACCTGCTCCTCTGGGTGTCCTCAACAGGTGTTCCATACCCTGCTGGTGTCTTTTCCCCTTGGCTATGGAATCAGTCCTTTTGAGACAACTGCACCCTGTACAACATGCCGTCTCAGAGCAGTGCTGAAACAGAGAGTATAAGCCATGCATAATTCCTGAAAAGCTGTAGACATGGGTCTTTATAACAAAATAAAAGTCCCATTTAAACTATAAGGCATTACACTTCTATCAAATAAATTAAATAAATGGCCAGCAGGGCTGTTTTACACAATTTATGGGTGCCCTCTGCAGTCAATGCTACATCTCATTAGTGGCTCTGTCACTCATGAAAAATGTGGCAGCCATCAACATCACACATTAACTGAAAGCATGTGCCCACACATCAAATGTATACATTTTAGTTATAGACACAAGCCACAAAGCAGATGGGTGCATGAGAGGAAGAGGGAGAAAGACAGAGACAGAGACAGAGACAGAGACAGAGGCAGAGGCAGAGAAAGAGAAAGAGAAAGAGAGACACAGACACAGAGACAGACGCAGAGACACAGAAAAAGACATGGAAAGATAGAGACACAAAGACACAAAGAAACAGAGACAGACACAGAGACATGGAGACACAGAGAAAGACAAAGAGACACAGAGAGATAGAGGGAGACATAGAGGGACAGAGAAAGACAGACAGGGAGAGACACAAAACCACAGAGAAACAGAGATACAGAGACAGACACAGAGAGACAAAGACAGAGACAGAGACACAGAGAAAGGCACAGAGAGACAGACGGACAGATAAAACAGTGAGCATGTGTGTGCATGTTCACTCTGTGACAGCAAAGGTCATTCAAAATTCCTCAATTGTTTCTTGTCTTCTTCTTTTTAACAAACATCGCAGAGATGCTCTTCTCATCCTTTCAAAGTTACTTTTCTCCCACGGACTTTTTTTTTCTGCTTTTATTCACTGCAATAGCCCAGACTTTGCCTTTTTTTCTTCTTGACATTTCATTTTTAATTAAAAATGACATTTTAATTAAAAAGAAACATATGTAGAATAAACAGAATAACTCACCAACAGCAGAGAGCTGGGGTTGTCCTGTCGGCTCAGTTTTAACCTTTCTGGCTCAGGCAAGGCTCTGCTAGGCTTCTCCACAATGGTTGCCAAGGCAAATTCTCAACAAGAAAAGAAAAAAAAAAAACAGGATAAAGAAGAGAAAAAAAGATGTCATCAAAATTCTACCTGTATCCTCAAACCCCAGAACTACAAAGGGGTGAAAGAGATTATATACCCATTACAAACTATGATGCTTTCAGGATCAGAGAATTAGTGTCTTTTTTCCCCCTGTTCAGAATATTAAAACTAGCACTTCGGTGAAAGACCCCAGTTTTGCAACTTTTCGTGTTTACAGATGGCCTGATTTGGCAATCTTAAATGTTAAGGGAGTTGGAAATCTGGTAGGAGGTAAGCATAGCCAAAAACAAAAGTTACAATTAAAAGGAATGATCCTTCTGTAGCCATCTATCACTCAAGCCGCGTTGTGTATCAGAGCTGCCGCTGCTGGGACCACTGACAGTCAAGGCCAACCCTTTTCCTCAGAGGAGTTGATTCTCTGCACAAAAGGTTTTTATGGTATAGAAGGAATCTCTCTATCTCTCTTCCTCTCCCTTTCTCCAACCTTCCCTCTCTCTACCTCAGTGTGTATGTGTGTATGTCTATACTCTATATAAATATACTAGTACTTTGTACTTCATGACATGATTATGTTATTTGGTTCTGAGATCCTTGCAGACGTGTCTAGCGATGTAAACCTAAAAGCATACTGAGCAGGCTATGCCTCTGTCTAACATGACAGGAGCCATTGTAAGAACTGGGCGCGTAAAGAGAGTGCTTTGTGAAAACAAAGGCAAGGTTTGGACTTAATTGCAAGTCTATGAGTGCCGAAAGTTAACATCCCCCTGTCCTCACCTCCTAAAAAAGAAGTAAAGAAGTGAAGCTGTAGACTTCACAAGGGACATGGCTCTGCCAGCAACTTAATTTTGAACTTCAAGTGTCTAGAACAGTGAGGAAATAAAGCACCATAGCTATTAACCAGTCAAGTCGTGGTACTTTATTACAGCAACTGTACATAGAAAAATATTGTCAGGCATAATGATCTTGCTATATTACTGAGGAAAAATGAGCTTCAGAAAGCTAAACTGTTTTTCAATGTTGCATAGCTATAAATGAGCCACGATCAGTTTGCCTTAAGCCTATGCTTTTCAACACGTCTCAGGCCTCCAGTCTTCAGCTCCAGTCTTCACTTCCAAATTGGAATTATCTAAAGGCATAAGGTATTTATGTCTCACAAAGTCCTATACCAGCCATTGCTAATGAAGAGGGTTCATATAAAAAAAATTACCTCATGTTAAGAATAACCACAAAATCGATTCTAAAGAGATGGCTAAAAAGGTGCTTGCTAATATTCCAGAAGACCTGAGTTTGACTCCTAGCACCTATATGCCACCTCACAATTGCCTATAACTCCATCCTCAGAGAATCGAATACTATCTTCTGGCTTCCATGAACACTGGATTCACGGGGCGGGGGGGGGGATACAAACACACATGCAGGCAAAATATCTATGAACATAAAATTTTATAAGTTTAAAACGAACCTCAAAATCATCAACCTAGATCCTTAAAATGTACTTATTGAAGTCATATCTCTGTTTTTGCACTGCTATAAAAACTGCATCTGGATTGTTTGAATAGAAAATATCTTCTGCATCAGTTTGAGCAACCTCTCCTCATCTAGGGGTGATGTCTGAGGTCACTTGACCTTTGGGTTACATGATACAGCTAGCAGATTGCTACTGTGAGGACAAGCTTTCAAGCTTATATGCATTGAGTTCTCTGCTCCCTGAGAGATGAGACACCTCACCTAGTGCCTCATACTATAACACCTTCATTGCCTCTTTACCATGATTGGTTGAGCCTTTTAAACTGTGAGCCAGGATGCATCTTTCTTCACTTAAGTTGCCTTTGTCAGGTATTGTATTAACAATGGGGGACTCAGATATCATGTACTGAGGTACTCAAGTATCATGGACACATTAAGAGTTACATCCCTGATGTAAACTGCGAACAAAGAATTATGCCTAGACAAGATGACAAAGGTGGCGTTTTCTGTTAGATATTCAAGTGTTACCCAATTATGTAAGACTTCAAAGGAATTTTTTTGGTGAGAACCATCCCTAAATGAACTAATGTTGAGGAAGTACAGACTATATTGAGGAAATGATTATTCCTACAGCCATCAGCTACCCTGTTGTCTACATTAAAAAGTCAGATAATGAAAACCCAAATCATTTCTTTCCACACTCAGATCTATTCTTCTCACACATAACTAAATGTCAACCCCAACATTATCTTTATTAAGATGTCATCTCTCCGGCATACTTGAGTTCACACAAGTGACTTTATCGTTCAAGATAGAAACTCGTGGGATCCGCCAGAACTCTTCAGTGGAAAACGCTAATAGTTCGTATCTTCAAATCTCTTTCTTCCAAACTCTTTGCTGTTTCCATCAATCCTGGATTGCACGGTAACCCCTACCCAACCCTAATCAAAGCCCCAAATCAAAAACCTTTCAAGCCAAAGTTTCAACTACCAGTACATCCAAATTCAACTTTCTCCACTGCCCAAATTATATTGAAATAGTGTTCTCTTTCAGTTTAGTAAATAAAGAACCTAACTTTATCCTATCTACATGCTGTGCCGGTGATGTTTGAGGTGATACCTTACAAAAGTGATAAGAGACAACACAGTATAAAAGGGCATGGCAGTGCAGAAACACAGACCACAGGGTTGCATACATCTAAGTGACAGAAAAGCAGAATAGTCTAGGAAAGAGAGTGTCGTCTGTCTATTACGGCCTTCAAGGCCAAGAGAATTGAAAAGCAAGGAGGGATCAGATGAACTGTGTATTATCCAAAGAACAATGGACACATGCATACATGTCTGCATACGTACATATGGCACTAATATACACGCACATTCACAAGTATAAGTGCACACACAAACATGAGTGTTCTTTACCACAAATATTCCTCCAAAAGATAAACTATCTCCAATTGTAATTAACCATAAGGTCACAGTAAAGACACTAGGCCAAATTGCTTACCCTATATGTACATCAGCTTTGGAAATATATAATTCTCACTTCTCAAAATAAATGATACAAGCATTTGGTTCTGTGCACTGGGTATGGTGGCACAAACTAGTAATCCCAGCACTTGGGAGGCAGTTACTTAGTGGAATTGCTCTCTATGGCAGAACAATATTTAAAGTCTTCCACTTTTGTCTCCTTCCTAAAATGAACAAAGACAAATGAAGCAACAATTTGAATATCAAAACTGTTACCTAATGGCAAAATCATATAGATCACGTACGTACTACCTGGCATAATGCTCTTCAGAAATGATCGTGGAGACTGGTGAAATTGCCCAGACAATGAAGTGTTTGCCACACAGTCATAAGAACCCAATTTGATCTTCAATACCCAAAGTTATGACTGAATGCCAAAAATGAAATTTGATCCATATTTATCACCTTGCACAAAATTTAACTCCAAATGGATCAAGGACCTAAACATGAGCCCAGATACAATGAATCTGATATAAGAAACAATGGGGCTATAAGAGACAATGGGTATATAAGAGACAATGGCACACGAAGCAACTTTTTGAACAAGACACTGATAGCACAGGCACAAGATCAAAAATCAAAAATTGAACCTCACAAAACTGTAAAGCTTCTGCAAGGCAAAAACACCATAGTTTGGGTAAAAGCAGAAACCTAGAGAAAAGGAGACGATCATTACTAATTATACTTTTAATAGAGGCTTAGTACATAAAATATATTTTAAAAAATAAAAATAAAAGAAAGAACATCAAGAAAACAGGTAATCCAATTTTAAATTGGGGCATAGAACTGTGCAGAGAATTCTCAAAATGATGAATGAAACAGTGACCGAGAAGCACTTAAAGGAATGTTCAACACCCTTAGCCATCAGGGAAAAATGTAAGTTAAAATTACTTTGAGATTTCATCTCATACAACTTATAATGGCCAAGATCAATAAAAACAAAACAGCCCATAAGGACAAGGATACAGAGCAAATGGGAACATTTACTGATTACTGCTGAGAGGGCAAACTTTTATAGCCATGGCAATCAGTGTGGAAGTTCCAAAGAAAGCTGGAAAAAGATCTATCAAATCATCAGCCTATACCATTCTTGGGTGTACACCCAAAAGCCTCTGCATCCTATTGCAGAAATATTTGCGCATCCATGTTCATTGTTCCTCTATTCATAATATCAGGAAATTGGAAATAGCCAAGATGCCCATCAACTAATGAATAGAGAATGAAATTTCTGTTCATATACTCAATTTATAAGAATGGGTTGCTTCTTATTCAGAAATTAGACTCAGGGGCCCCATGGAACCCACTAGGCTTAATTCTTTCTCTGTCCTGATTGCTAGTTCCTTTTCCCCCTTCTGTGTTTTATAATGACAAATACAGTAAATGCATTAGTTCACTGAAGAATTGGGTTGGCACCATGACACCTCCAGGCAATGCAGCCTTTCACACAGTGGAGACATCCCACCAATTTAACTAACTCACAAGCAGCAATGTTTTGCCAGAGGACTACAGTAGTTCTCTGCTCCTGCTGATTCTTCCCTTCTGACAATCAGTTTTAAATCTACTAATGATTATTTTTGCAAAGCTCCTTCTGTAGTCACTCAAAAATCCAATACTAATCTCTTCCTTACTCATTTAGCTTTCAAAAGTAAAGTTCTCCAAAGGGCAGGCTTCTTTTACTGCCTTTTCTCATTAGGTCTCAGTCTATCTCTGGATATTGTGCTGACTGGCTTTTGTCAATTTGATACAAACTTAGACATATCTTTGAAGAAAAAAACCTTAATTGAAAAAAAATGGCTCCATTAGGTTGGCCTGTACACAGACCTGTAGGGCATTTTCTTGATTGAGGATTGTCATGGGGATGTCTTGCTCATTGGTATTCACCTTCCATGGGAAAATAGTCTTTGGTTATATAAAAATACAGGTTGAGTAAGCCATAAATCAGTAAGTAAAATTACTCCATTGACTCTCCTTTAGCTTCCTGACTCTAGTGTCCTGCTTTGAGTTCCTACTCTGACTTCCTACAAGGATGGCCTCTAATATGCAATATCACAGCAATACAAACTCTACAACTTATAGAGTCTGGAAAAAATTTCTGTAGACTAAGACCTTTTCATACTACTTACTTTAACATACTGTAATTGGCTTAATCACACTTTTTGTCTCTTATAATTCTATTTTATGTCTTCTGTGTAGATAACTTTCTTCTCTGGAAAGTTCTTGTCTACAACATCATGAGCACTTTGGTCTACAAACCCTCTTCCTGATAATATCATGCTTCTTCTTCTTTTTTATTAGATGTTTTCTTTATTTACACTATCTCCTTTCCCAGGTTCTCCTCCAAAAGAAAAACGAAAAATAATATAAAATAAGAAAAAATAAAAAAAATAAAAATAAACGCAAAACTAAAACAATCCTCTGTTCCCTCTCCCCTCCCACTGCTCACCAACCCACCCTCTCCCACTTCCTGGCCCTGGCATTCCCCTACACTGGGGCATAGAACTTTCACAGGGCCAAAGTCCTCTCCTCCCATTGATGACTGACTTGGCCATCCTCTGCTACACACATGCTGCTGGAGCCATGAGTCCCCCCCATGTGTACTCTTTGGTTGGAGTTTAGTCCCTGGGAGCTCTGAGGGTACTAGTTAGTTCATATTGGTGTTCATGCTAAGGGGCTGCAAACCCCTTGGGTCCTTTCTCCAGCTCCTTCATTGGGGAGCCTGTACTCAGTCCAATGGTTGGCTGTGAGCCTCTACTTCTGTATTAGTCATGTACTGTCAGAGTCTCTCAGGAGACAGCTATCTCAGGCTCCTGTCAGCCAGTATCCACAGTAGTGTCTAGATTTGATGACTGAATATGGGTAGGATTCCCAGTTTGAGCAGTCTCTGAATTGTCCTTCCTTTAGTCTCTGCTCCAAAGTTACCCTCTACAACTCCTTCCATGTGTATTTTGTTCCCCCTTTTAAGAAGGAACGAAGTATCCTCATTTTGGGCTTCCTTCTGGTTTGTGGTTTTTACTTTGAGTATTCCGATCTTCTAGGTTAATATCCACTTATCAGAGAATGCATACCATGTGTGTTCTTTTGTGATTGGGTTACCTCATTCAGGATGATATTCTCCAGGTCCATCCATTTCTCCAAGAATTTCATAAGTTCATTGTTTTTAAAAGCTGAGTAGTACTCCATTGTGTAGATTTACCACATTTTCTGTATCCATTCCCCTGTTGATGGACATCTGGGTTGTTTCCAGTTTTTGGCTATTATAAATAAGGCTGCTAAGAACATAGTGGAGCATGTGTCCTTATTACATGTTGGAGCATCTTCTGGGTATATGCCCATCAAACCAGATACACTGAAACTAATAGAAAAGAAAGTGGGGAAGAGCCTC